>CAXITT010001052.1:60038-122986 GCA_964033795.1 Lymnaea stagnalis
GGGGGGGGGGGGGGGGGGGGCTTGATTTGTCCATTGTTATGGGCCTCACTGTCAGTTTGTAATTATAAGACTTAATTTAAACCATTTTAACCACCCCATCATACCTCTTGGCATCTGATGGTACTCGTAACTTTTTGGAAATCAATAGAACAATGATCCACATATTATTCATTAAAGAACATTATTTTTGAGTACGTGTGTTTTTATTACATGCCAAATAGGCACATTTTTTCCCTCTGTCCTGCTGTTTCATCAATGTATGTTGACATTATCTGTTGTATAAATGAGGATGTCTCAAAAAAATCTGCAATATAAACTGTTTGTGTTGAATGACCTGATATTTCAATGTTTTCTTGTTTGCAAGATCTGGTCTGGCCACTTGTCTCCATGATGGAACACGAGTTAAAACTTGGACTAAAACAATGCAGGCTTTTAAAGATCCAGGAACAACATACAAAGTTCATCAGCAGTGTAAGCTGGTCTTTGGACAAGATTTCGTAGAGTGTCCTTTTTCAGTAAGACTTCCACCGAATTTACTTTTCACAACATTGAATTTAAATTAAATTAGAAGTTTAAAATATTTTGAATAAATAATGCAGGAGGTGAGAGAGGTAAGAATAGTTATTGCCGCCATTGGCAGACTTTTAAACTGATTTTGGGCTTTCTATTGATATGATGACAGCTGTGCTTTGATGATCTCCTCAAAATAAACAGCCATTTTTATCAATTGATATCATACATTATATCAGATATAACTTTTATTCTATAGCTGATAAAAAATAAACAGAAGAAAATATTTTACCATCTCATCTCACATGGCGGGCTCAGCTTTTTAATGTCAATTTCCAGAATAACCCTTTGTGTCGGAGATTATGGTGCACCAATAAGAATGAAAACAACACAGGGTGTCGTACAAAGCACATGCCCTGGGCAGATGGCACACCATGTGCCCCAAACAAGGTAGACTTTAAGAAATAGTTTTAAATGATCAATAATGATCATAGGAGCCAAAATGATCAATAAATTGATCGTGGGCCCTTAAGATATAGAAGAAGAAGAAATTATTTTACAGAATGTTAGTTGGTAAGAAAAAACCTGATAAAGTAGACTATTGTGTAAATTTCAAATAAGTTTTGTACAAATACAGCATGGTAACTTTTAATATATCTGAGCGATTTCTTTCTTAGCTAATTAAGTAAAAATATTTTTTTCTGAAATAACACACACTAACACACTTATTATTTTAAGAACCATTTTCTGCCTGCACTGGTCCCAAACAAACATATCATGTGCTCCACTTTACTTACACCTAGGGATGTTTCATAAAATACATACAAATAGGAGGACATTAAAAATAATTTAGGAAATATGTGAAACAAGCTATGGGAAACAAGGTATGGGAAACAAGGGATGGGAAACAAGGGATGGGAAACAAGGTATAGGAAACAAGGGGTGGGAAACAAGGTATGGGAAAAAAGGTATGGGAAACAAAGTATGGGAAACAAGGGATGGGAAAGGATTGCAGTCTTCCTCCCCTCTTACTGTAAAAAATAATTTAGGGAGGCAGTCATTTTCTGTAACCATTTTTGTGGGTTTTCATAAAATCAAAACAGCTGACAATTCTAGTTGTTGTGTTGTTTTAATCGTAAACACCATTCACGTTAGTATTTGTAAGAGTTTGAATGCTGGGTATCTGCACCAGAAGGTTTGCATGCTGGCTTAGAAATAGCTATTGATATAGTAACACAACAAATTACTACTTATGTTACACACCTAATTGCTATTAATGTCACACAACCAATTTTTAAGATTGCCACACAGCCAACTACTAATATTGCACTAGATTTTGTATAACTGTAACCATAACATTAAAAAAAAATTATTATGTTGGGTATCGGTTATTCATAGGTAGGAATAGGGCAAATATTTCATCTTTACCTTATATTACTGACTTATTCCTTTTTCTTCTCCAAACATAGAACAGTATGATTTACTCAGTGAGTCAACCATTTTGTAAATCTCTGCACATCTCTGTTCATTTTTGATTCATCATTGACTGTAAAGTAAAATAAAATATTAACATCATGGAATAGAAGATCAAACAAAAGAGGTTTCTTTATGCATCGCATACTAGGATTGCCAGGTTTTTTTTTTGTCAGGAAAAAATGGAAGATTTTTTTTTTTTTAAAGAAAGACAAAAAGATTTTTATAGCAAAAGATAAAAAAGCCAAAAATTAATAAAGAAATAAATTTTTAAACAAAAAAAAAATTATTTTTTTAACTTTTAAAATAACCCCCCCCCCCCCTTTAAACCCAAAATCCCACAATACCCAGAATTTTTTTTTTTTTTTAATTTGCCTTCTGGTAAGATATTAATATTAGACCTGGCAACTCTACTGTTGACCTAAATATATAACGTATAACTCTTGATCATCACTGACCAAAAATTATTAGACAATTTAAGATTTTATGGATAAAGTTCAGTAACAATTTTCCAGTTAATTATTTACTTAAAACATTACTGACTACAGCATTCCAAAATCAGGACATTATGCTGTAGTCTCATGTAAAACCGAGTCACAAACCAGTGAATATTTTTGTAAAAGTTCAGTAACTATTGTTTTGTGTTTTTAATTATCTTATCTTATTTCTATGAAATTAACAGCTAAGTTATAACTGATCTGTAATAATTTAAATCAATCATAAGATCATTGTTGAAAAAATGTTTACCTATAGAGAAATGTATTTTTTTAAAAACTTAATTGAGGTATAAAGCTAACCTAAAGTAACTACTCACTATCAATTGTTTTTTTAGTTTGCAGAATAAATTTTGCATATTAGATAAGATGTAAAATTTATTACTCATGAAGTTATCAAGTATAAATTCAAGCAACTGCTCAATTAAAATATTAAATTAATGTTGAAACCATACGAATCCAATCCAATGTTTGAAGATTGGCTGCCACTCAAAGTGAGCTTGCCCTAAGTCTTAAAATAAATGTTAGAGAAAGTATTTTTTTCTAAACTCATAGATTGAAATTCTTTTGTGACCATTGCATCCAATAATATGCAGCCAATGACATTACAAACTAATATCAAATTTTAAAAACCTTAGTTTAATGACAAACACAGTATTTAGTTCTCATGTCATCCTAATGTTCAATAGGAGTGCCAGCAGGGGACATGTCTGCCTATTCCATCATCTAAGCCTACAGTTATAAATGGTGGTTGGGGGCCCTGGTCATCTTATGGACGTTGTTCCAGAACATGTGAGAGTGGGGTCAAAACAAAATACAGAGAATGCAACAACCCATAGTAAGTTAGAGCAAAGAAAACATTGATTTAAATTACACTAAATAAATAATGTTCAACATTGTTGACAACGTAACAAATTAAATGTTTCTTACTTGGATTAGAAATGAAAAAGACTTTATTAAATATGAAGTGGTTAATAATTCAATATAATGTTTTATTTGTTTAACAGCTGAGAAAAATTCATAAGATATTAATTCTATTTATTATAAACCTATTGAAAAAAAGAAAGATGTTAACTTGTTATAAATATGACATAATAATATGTTATAGTTTCTAACAGAACCAGATTTGCCTAAAGAAGCTACAGCTTACAGCCTCAGAAATTTAAGATTAATATGTAATCAATTGCTCATTAATTTGAAACTAAAAGCAGTTTTGGGATAAATTCAGGTCTAAATGTAATACTAAGGGCCTTCAAGCACAATAAAGAACTTCAGTCCTCACGAAGTGTAAATCCAGCATTGGAATTAAATGACATTTGTGCTAATTACACAGTCATTCAATATAGGCTATAATGAGCCACAGCTGTGATTGTTTTATATTATATTAAACTTTTGATATTTAAAGGGTTTTTTATCTTCAAAAATACAATAACTCAAAAAAATAATTTTAAAGGGTAAATATTGTTTTAAACTATAGTATGTTCATGAAGTAGGCACTTATCAACTCTTAAATAAATTGATTAATAGGGTTCAATACTGAATTATTTTGTTTTGTTTTTTGTTTCAATGAATGACAGTCCTGCTAATGGAGGTAAATATTGCCTTGGATCCAGAGAGCGATACAAGTCATGTAACATCAAGGTAAATTTGGTTGATTTATCTCTAAGGAAAATGTCCTTCAGCAATATTTACATTCATTGACTTGTTTGTAAACAAAAAACATTTTTGAAAATTTAATAAATTTTATGTAATGTCTTTCTTTGGATTTTTGCTTCCATTAAACTTTATTATGTTGTCATTTTATTTGAAACTATCTGTCACACCTGTCAGTCACATTCTGAACTATTATACTCATACCAACTCATTGATGATACCAACTCATTGATGATACCAACTTTGGGTGCTTTTTTCCCTAAATTATTATTATGTTAAGATTGATCTAGTCTTTTCTGCAACTCCTAATCTCTATCATTGATCAGCTTCAACTTAGCTCATTGGTGTGATAATAAAAGAGTTTAATTTCCGGGCACGTTAACATAGGTTTGTTGTATTTGATACATCCATCATGGAGTTTTTGTTGTTGCCAGGTGCCATGCCCACCAGACGCCAAGGACTTTAGGCAAGTGCAATGTGAAAGTGAACAGATGAAGAGAAAATTCAGTTATCTCTTGACCAATTTCACATGGACAGCAAAGTTTACTGGAGGTATGATGATTGGACATTTGTGCTGGTAATTATGGACCAATGATTCACCGTCCCTTTGTTTCCATTCTATAACCATATCATTCAAAGTCAGATTTTAAGAAAAATAATGGGAGCTTCACCTATGAAATTATTATAAACTTGTGTCTTTATGGACCATGTAGTTGCTATTTAAATTCACTATGAATATTTTGGGCTGTAGTGCCAGAGGGATGGATGGATGGTGAATATTTTTATTACTGAGATAACTTTTATTGATTGAAATAATTTGTGCTAGAAAAAAAGGCATGAGATTATATTGAAATCAGTAGGATTTGTTTCTTTAAAAATCCTTTTAAAAAAATCTCGATGTGTTGCAGTCATTAGCTAATAGTTTTTCCTCAGGCCTGTCAATGACATTTCTGTAAACAATTATGCGTTCCATTTTTAACTGCTAAATAATTTAAATTAACTTTGTACACAAAAACTTGTATTTAAACAAATAAATCATTAAATAAGAAAAAAGAAAAGAAAACTAATACATAAAATAATCATTTTTTATTTACTTTTTGGTTTCATCTTAAATAATTTAACATAATAGGGTGTCATATAATATTAAATTATTATTGATGATGTTTAATTATGTATGTAATAAGAAAGGGAAAATCCCTGTGATACTAAAATAAGTCTAATTGTGTTCAACAGCTCACAAGAGAGATAACTGCAAACTCTACTGTGGCAACCTTAACAGCACCTCCTACCTAGAGTTCTCAAAGAAAGTCATAGATGGCACAACATGTGGCCAATACACTGATGATGTTTGTGTCAATGGACAGTGCTGGGTAAGGCCATGGAGGATATTTGATGTTGCAAAGGAAGGTGCTCTGGATAATGTAAATGAAAGGGTTTAACACAATGCAAAATCTGAGCTTTTATTGGATACATGATGAACTGCTACAAGCCTAGTCAGACATTAATATTTTACATACAGAGCAGACATTAATTACATACAGAGCAGACATTAATCTTTTACATACAGAGCACAAATAGCTACGAGGTTATATTATTATTATTTAATATTATTATTAAATAACACTGATTATTTAACTCTGTCTGCCCTCAAAGATGTTAATCAGGCTCTGATTTTATAATTAATATTTTTTATGTGGTTGCTTTAATCTGAATTCTGCTTTAATTTTTTTTAGGCAATTCGCAATCGTGAGGCAGAAGCATGTCCAATGTAGTTTCATTAGTTTAGAGGTCACCTTTCCCATTGATATGAATTTAAGTATTGTCTGATTTGGTTTCTATTTGTTTGATAATCTAAACAGGCAGTCGGGTGTGACCGTAGACTTGGCTCCACCAAGAAGAGAGATGAATGTGGAAAGTGTGGTGGTGATGGTTCCACTTGCCGTTTAATCACTGGAGCATTTAATAATGCCATATATGGTGAGCACTTTCATACTCATTTTTAATTCAGGCAAATTATAGGCAATTTTGTATGGACAATGTAAATGAAATTTCTATAGACACTTCATCAAACTAATGCCAAGATGAGGTAAGATAAGATTCTTTTATTGACCCAATAATTGGAAACGTTTCTTTTAATCTAAATCAACATAGTCATTTTGAGCACATAAATAAATACATATTTTAACCGAGACAACATTTTGCAGGTATAATAATTTAAACACAAGGCATCCAAAGTGTTTCTCTAGCATAGAAATCAGTGACAATAGTGACAATAATAACTTAATTAATGATCATTGAGATTTGGTAACTGCCAGTCAACTTACTTCTCCTCATTAGTTTTGATGATTGTTTAAAATATAGCTTCAGGTGTTTTTATTTTATTTTTTTCTACTCATGTAATTTTTAACATGTGTTCATAAGCTGCTGTATCTTCTAATGAGATCAGGGATCATTGTTGCTCCTCGTGTTACATGAATTAGGCACTCTTTTTTGTTCAGATTTATATACAAATTGAGCTTTACTTGTTTTAGGATACAATTTTATTACAAGGATTCCAGCTGAAGCCACTGATATTGAGATTCGTCAGTTTGGACAGAAACGGCATGTGAAAGATGATGACAACTACTTGGGTACAGTAGGCATTTAGTTCCTTCTTAGGATCATCTTGAGCTTTGATTGTTAATAGGATTTACACTAATAATTGATACATGACTGAGCATTTGACTTGTAATCTAAAGTTAATTTTTTTAAATGATACATGACTTAGAAAAATGAATGAGAAACAATTATAAAGTGATTGTGAACTCTTTTAGCTTTGAAAGATGCTAACGGCACTTGGATTTTAAATGGAGAATACACTGTGAGGACAGAGCCCTGGAAGATTAAAATGAAGCAAGCTTTACTGGAGTATTCAGGCTCAGAACAACTTGTTGAGAGGATTAATACAACAATGATGATTAAAGAAGATATCAATCTCTATGTAAGTGGCATGTCATTGGTATTGTTATATATCAATCTCTATGTAAGTGACATGTCATTGGTATTGTTATATATCAATCTCTATGTAAGTGGCATGTCATTGGTATTGTTATATATTAATCTCTATGTAAGTGACATGTCATTGGTATTGTTATATATCAATCTCTATGTAAGTGACATGTCATTGGTATTGTTATATATCAATCTCTATGTAAGTGACATGTCATTTGTATTGTTATATATCAATCTCTATGTTGTAAGTGGCATGTCTTTGATATTGTTATTTATCAATCTCTATGTAAGTGACATGTCATTGGTATTGTTATATATCAATCTATATATAAGTGACATGTCATTGGTATTGTTATTTACTTTTATCATATATCAACCTCAGTGAAATGGGCAATGTCATTGTTATGTATACTTTTATTACAAATTCAACCTATTGGTAAGTGGCATGGAACAGATACTGTGGTATAACTTCAATCAATTTAACACTATAATCTAATGAGAAAAGGTTTGGTGGTCAGCAATAATTCATGACGTTTGTAACTGGATCAATTAGCTACTTAAAAATTTAGTATGTAACTAAGTGGGTGAAAATTGGGAGTCATCACATGAGAATTCATCTACCAAAACAATGGAAGGGAATACGAAAAATGTAACATTTAATTATATGTGTTCCTGGTTATTATGAAGTCTCCTAACTAATAGTTAATGTTATATATAAATGTAATAAAACAAAAAAAACTTAAAAAATGTTTAAAGGACATTTACAAAGGTAGAACACATAATAACTTTTAAAGATCTGAATAAAGAACATATAAATATATATACAAGCCTATATACAGTCTAAAATTTTTGAAGTCAATGTTTATATTTCAGGTCCTGTCAGTTGGGAAGTTGTATCCTCCAAATATTACATTTTCCTACATGATCTCAGTCTCTGTAAACATGACCAAGTATTCATGGAAGTCACAAGGCTGGACAAAGTGCAATGCTCTATGCAATGGTGAATTTCTCTATAATGAGCTTAAAACTTGTCTTGTTAATTTTATTAATGAGTTTAACATGTAACAGCTAAGCTAGTTCTGTCAGCATGATAATCCGATGTAGTAGTTTTTTTGTAAAAAAAAAAAGGTATTACATATGTTACGAACCTGGTCTTACTTAAAAGGTTTGTTGGCTTCGTTATCTAGGGGTTTAATTATATACACTTCACAAACCATTATTCTCATATTAAATATATTTATTGACGAACTACTCTACATCTTGAACTGCCATTACTCTAACAAGAGCCACCACAACACAAATACATCATTTCCCTTTCACGCAATACGTCAAAAAAATATCAATTATTAAATAGCAACATCTATCCAAATACTCTCCAAACAACTCACAATCACACTATACATTCAAGTCCTTAACAACATGAGATAAAATTCGATCAGATAAGAAGATTTTATTGATCCAAATAAATGGAAATTTGTTGCGATTACATTGTAAATATTGTTTTCCGTCTTGAAAGTATTAGTCTGTTTGTTGTTGTTCCACCCAAAAATAAGTTAATACTCAAGGCAATTATATTATAGTATAGGCGAATCTTTATGTTATCAGATTGTTCCAGGCATTAGGTGAACCAGTATTTGGTCAGATTAACTTTGAGGTGTGTAGGCTCTTGGGTGTTCACAGGCATTTTGAGCAGGGTCTGTTTCAATAGGATGACAAACAAAACACCTTTTGGAATCAAATAAGTTACCTCGGATTTATTTTGAAATAAATGGATCAATGTTTTCCAGGTGAGAGGAGAAGCCAACCTGTGTGTGTCAATCTGGAAACATCAAAAAGAGTGAACTCGAGGGAATGTAAGGAAGAAAAACCACCTGATCCTACCATTGAGCGTTGTAACAGGGAATGCAAACTCAGGTAGCTTAACTAGATACAAACTAGCTAGCTTAATTAGATGCAAACTAGGTAGCTTAACTTGATCCAAACTAGGTAGCTTAATTAGATCCCAACTTAGGTAGCTTAACCACATGCAAACAAGATGATAACCAATATCTCAAAATATACCATTGTTAAATTTTGCAAAGTGTAATTTCTTAAGTACATCAATTAATTCTTTTTAAAATATGTTTACACCTTTTCCTTTCAACCAACATACAGTTCAACAATGGGAGTAAATGCTAAATAGGAATGGGCTATTTACTTCAACTAAAAACTATTTATCAGGGGTTTTTGAATATTTCTCTAATTTCTGTCGTTTTTTGTTTTGTCCACAGATGGCATGTTGTTAGGCAAGAAGATTGTTCAGTACGTTGTGGTAGAGGAGAGAGGCAGCAGGTTGTCCAGTGTATCAAGGACTTTGCCAACAAGACCATGGAGACGGTCAATGATCTGGAGTGCATCAAGGTGCATGGCTCCAAACAGGAGTACATTCCTTGTCAAGGACAATGTCTTCCCACCTACTGGACATACACAGAGTGGTCAAAGGTTTGTTCACTCTCAGTTACTAGTCATGAAACTTAAGGTGGTATTGACTGGGATGTCTGGTCAATGGAACTATGTTGCCCATTGGATGTAATTATTAGCCTGCTGCCAATGATACTTTTGGGGTACCATAACTAACACATTAAGATTTAAATTAGTGTAATAGCAAGTTAGGGTAAATCATTCGAATTTTAAAAAATTAAATAAATTGACTATACCTTTTCATTACACACAAATATAGACCCACTCTGCCCTCTCTCTCAACTTCTACCAAACCCCCAGATGCCTCCGTTCTCTCCCAACAAACCCATTAGCCCTCACCCACCTTCCCCTTCTCCCTGCCCTGTGAGTTCAAAGACTTGTATAGAAGTCTAGAAATATATTAAAAAAAACACTGAATCAAACATGGATAAAGCCTGTTAGAAAAACTAGTATTTGGTATAAGCTTAATCCTACATTCCAAACTGTATGTTTTACAAGTATTTCGTACAGTTTTTATACATTTTCCAAGTTGTACGGCCATATAGGCTTTTGTACAGTTTTTTAGGTAAGAAATATTTTTACACAAAACATGCATTCAAAACTGGTAGTGCAACAAAAAGCTTAAATCCTATTAGTCCATTCAGAATGACCAAGTTGAGGATCAGAGACCATCTAAATTTATATACAGCGTGGTTCAATTGATATCATTCATTAAGCGAAGTACGGTAGTAACTGCTTTTGAGTAGTACACCATTATTACAAATCCATTTGTGTAATTGTAACAAGGACTGCAGTGTTAGTAAGAAATTTTCTTTTAATTTCTATTAAATAGTTTAGTATATTTAATTTTACTAGCAATCAGTTACTATCATTAGTCATTATTTCTATTTAATACAATAGCATGACTTAATTTTCCATGTTCCGCTTTCTAAAACTAAAAGCTGATGTGATCTTCTCAGTTGTATAAGTTTAATGCTATTTAGAGCCAAAGAGAGAATTGTAGTCTATTGGCCCTATTATTATATTCTATTGGTATTTATCATGTTAATCCAGCCAGAAAATTCCATTTAACACTAATTTATACCCTCACACCACTCAATAACTTGGCAAAGAAGGGCGAACTTTAGTTTACTTTGTTAAGTTAAATACAGGAATCTGTATCCTTTACCAAAGTATTATGTCTGATTACATCTAAATTAAATTATCAAATTTGCCATTCAAGTCCATTTTTATATTATTTATACTGAGCTATATAAAAAAATAAAAATTTGACAAAATCTGACTTAAAGCCAGGTATTCTCATTTGAAAGATGCTATATATAGATTCATTTATGAAAGGTGAAAACATGCCTGAATGTGCACACAGCGAAGGGGATATCATTCATTATTTTATTTATACGTTCAAAACATGGATAAAAATCATTTAAAATTTAAAAAGTTATAAATTATACTTTGTTTGCCTATTCATCTTTTCTGTATAGTTGTTCCTGATGTACAGTTTTTTTGTGTGAACGTTTCGTACAGTTCTTTTTATCCCACGGGTTGGCATGAATGGCCAAATACAAATATGTTTTATACAAGCGATAAGACTAAAGATTTGATGTAAGTGACATGGCTATGTGTTATTCTACCTTCCAGTGTTCAGTATCTTGTGGTGACGGTGTCCAGCAAAGGCTGGCCAAGTGTGTCGACAAGACTAATAAAGAGCTGCCTGATAGTGAATGTAAGGACAAGGTCACGACACGCACATGCAGATATAAGGAGTGTCCAGAATGGATCATCAGCAAGTGGCATGAAGTACGTTGTGTTTACAATGGTGATCATTACGATTATTTGGAGATATGTGCAACATTTCCTGGTATTGTCTTAGTCTTATTTCTGTAGATAATATATGAAAATTAAGCCATTTCAGATGGCTTATTTCTATAGACAATTTAGCCATTTGGAGTCAGATATCTTATTTCTATAGACAAGTTAGCCATTTGGAGTGAGATGTCTTATTGCTAATTTCTATAGACAATTTAACCATTTGGAGTCAGATGTTTTAGAGTTCCTCATATTTTTTAAAGTTTTCTTTTTATTCTTTTTTCAGTTAAGTCATAATATAATATTTGAAAATACAGAAAATTTAGACTACTTTAGCTTAAAAGTTGAACTTACGTGCACAGACTTATAATTTGTAGCATGTAGAAATTTGGGAGATGTTTGGTCTGTAAAAGCTTAAAGAAAGATATGTAGATATCCAAATCCAACCTTGGCATAAACTTATAAACATTTTTACCTACCTATTTGTCTACAGTGTTCTGTGACCTGTGGCAGAGGTTATGTCCAACGTAAAGTATGGTGCATGAGAGCTGACCAGAGAGTTGATGACGCAGAATGTAACAAAACTAAACCAGAGGATAAAAGAGACTGTGAGATGAGGAAATGTCCAGAATGGGTGCCAGGAGGGTGGGGCCCTGTAAGTATTTATTAGCATAAGACATGGTGTTGGAAGGGAATCAAATTAACTCTGACAGAGTGTGAATGTGTGATTGACACTGTATTCTAAGAGTGAATCCATATTTGAAATGTCTTGTTATGAAGACCTATAAATTGCTCAAGATAAAATAAAAGTTCAATGTGTTGCTGTGTTCTTAGACGTGGGGTAAAGTAGTCAGTGTGTGTTCTATGAAATATGATGATTATTTTTTTTTTGCAGTGTTCGGTGACGTGTGGTTTAGGAGTCAGTATGCGTGCCATGAAGTGTGTTGATAACAGCAATGGCAGGATCAACAGAGAAGATGAAGTCTGCGACCCCAGCACAAGGCCATCTGACAAAAAATCTTGTTTCATGGGGGAATGTCCCACAACAACAACAACAACACAGAAAACTTTGGTTAAAGCTGCCTACTGGAAATATGGGTACTGGACAGAGGTGAGCGTGAGGTGGAGGGGTTGGGGGGTGGGTTCTAGTGAGCATTGGGGTGTTAAGTGATGCTTAAGATGAACTTTAAAGGATGACAAATTATGAATTAAGACATGGCTTCATAAAGAGTAAAGAGAATGGTGAGGAGGAGATGGGGAATGGCGTTGTGTCTGTTTATTTCATCTGCTACAACTATTGGAATCTACTGCATTATTTTGAAACAAGTTTTCAAATGTTTGTGGTGGTAACTATACAATCAGTAGAGTTACAGGATTATGTAAGTATGCTACTAGTAGATTCACAGGATTATGTAAGTACACTACTAGTAGAGTGACAGGATTCTGTAAGGACACTAGCAGTAGAGTGACAGGATTCTGTAAGTACACTACCAAAGAACAATTAACTTTTAGGGACAAATAATACAACAATTATAGAGAACTTTTCAAAAAATTATACCAGTAACCAGACACCTTACCATCTTTCCCTCCCCTGTTTTCCCCCAAACCAGGGTGTAGGGCTGAGTCCCCGAATGCATTATGTATGTGTCCCTTAATTAATTATTTTTATGCTGAACAATCATCTATTCAAAATCAGGATAGATTGCAACCTTAATATTATTATATGTTATTATTACCATAAATCAAGTTAAGTCATTATCTTTTTCAGTGCTCTACCACCTGTGGCTCTGGCATAAAGCATCGTGTGGTTAGCTGCATAGATTACAATGGCCTGACAGTTAAGGAAACTGAATGTTCACACCTTCCACGACCCAACAATGAAGAGAGCTGCATGCTGAAGCCATGTGGGAATTGGCGACGTGGGGACTGGACTGATGTGAGTACACAAACAATTGAACATTTTCATATTATTATATGTTCACATTTCCCTTTATAAAATGTTTATTTTGACCTTCATCGACAGTTATACCCAACCTGTACTCTCACTTTAAGTAGCTGCATCCTAATTTGATCAAACTAAAATCTATTTTCATTAGTGTCATCAAATTCAAATCTATGGATCAGCATGTTATAACGATTGATTTATCTAAAGGATTGATTTATCTAAACGTGTATTTACTAAGAATGGAATTTGTTTTCAGGATGGTATTGGTTTACATAGTTTTTTTTTAAAGTTTTTAAAATTATATTTATTTCTAAGTGAAAATATTTGTTAAAAATTAAGATGATTTTGTTAATCTTCCATCAGTGCAGTGTAACGTGTGGGGATGGGATTCAAACCAGGTTCGTGGCCTGTACCTTCAAGGAGCAGCGCCATGATGAAAGGTTTTGTGACATCACCATCAAGCCAGAGACAGAGATCCGATGTAACAGGGGAACATGTTTAGGTCATGATGACCTGAGCATTGCCGTCATCACCAGTAACAAAGTGGTGGGGACGAGTCACTGGAGAGTGGGATCATGGAGCTCTGTAAGAGTTTCTTAAGTTAACTTGAAGATAAATAATTTTTAGTATGGGTTGAAATAGAAGGTGCTGGTCAGAAAACTTAGTTGTGCTGATCAGTAAGTTAAGTAGGAGACCATCCTTATAGAGCAACACAAAGAAGATCTAATTTCTTCTCCCCCCCCCCCCCCATGGGCAGTCAGTCCCGCTGCCCCTCCCCACCCCTCTGTGCGCTGTAGAAATCGAATAGCGGGGACGCGCCCCCATCCCCATCCCCCCCCCCTCTGTGTACTTACAATGAGCTCCATTATTGTGATAAGTCCTAGAAAACATTGTGTGATATTTTTGCAGCATTATAGATCTAAATATGCGATATGTGGATTATCAGTGTTCCATGATAATTGTTGCAGAATTTGTGAATAAATGTATATACTTTCTGCCAAGACCCCCTGCCATTGTCTAGCCACACTCATGCATAAGCAAAATCTGACAAATCAACAACTCTCCTCCTTCAATATGTGCGTAAAATTTGGATGGCTCCTAGCTGGTGAAAAAAAGAAGTAGCTGGTTATAAAGGGAAATAATTAGTCAGTAATGAAAGTACCTTGTCAAAAAAGTGGAAAAAGCTGGCTAGAAAAGAAAGTAAATTAGTTAGAAAAGTAAGTTATCAGAAAAAAGTACTTGGTTAGGAAAAAAAAAGTACTTTGTTAGAAAAGAAAGTACTTCATTGGAAAAAATAGTACTTAGACAAGAAAGAACTTTGTTAGAAAGAAAGTACTTAGGAAAGAAAGTATTTGTTCAGTGAGTAAAATAATTTGATGCAATGTGGAAGCACTATTATTCCATATAATGTATTGATTGATTTTATTTTAAAATAATTTTTATCAATGATATATGAAGATATGCACAATCTGTTCTGCCCAGGGATGCTTAGTATTTTGTCCAAAATAAACACCGTCATAGCTTATAACTTAATATAACTTATAAGAAGTAAAATTCACCAAACAATTATTTTAAATTGACTTAATTTCAAATCGTGCAAGAAAGTCTTTTAAATATTTGTCATAATTCACACAAAATTTAAAGTGAAATTTGACCTTTTTTTTTTTTTTTTTAAACTTACCAAGCTGCAAAATGTTTTCTTGGTCTTTTTTTCTTTGAGGGGAACATTTTAAGAACAATATTATGAATTAATTAATTATTTAGTATAGAATTTTAATAAATAAAAAATTTAAAGTGAAATTTGACCTTTTTTTTTTTTTTTTTAAACTTACCAAGCTGCAAAATGTTTTCCTGGTCTTTATTACTTTGAGGGGAACAATTTAAGAACAATATTATGAATTAATTAATTCATTAGTATAGAATTTTAATAAATAGAATGAAGATTCACAATAAAATAAACTTCAAGCTTTAATTTCTTTATTTTTACTTTCCTATCACAAAACTTAGTAGTTTCTCAACTGAAGAATATTGAAACAATTTTCCATTAACCCACAAACTGTGGCATAGATAATACTGTAGTGTGGGAGTTTTTTAGAGCTTTTCTAGTGCCTTTTGAAATAGCATTAAATGACATAGAAACATTGATACAAGACCCCAATAAGTATATATTTTTAGAAAGGTAAATGGATGGGGATAAAGTTGGCTATTTTGCCCACCACGTAAAAAATATATTTTTCAGTGACCTTGACCTTGGAGTGCTCAAGATTTTAAAATTTGACAAAATGTCTTGCTTTCAAGTGCTCATAACATCATTAATTTTTATAGATTCCATAAAAATACTTATAAAATGTGGTAGCAAATTCATTTATCTCTCAGAAAATTTATAGTTTGCTAAGGTTTCTAATACAAATAAGCCTCTGCAAGCAATTTTAGTAATTTTAGGTCATTTATTACTGAAAAAAATAACAAATTGCGACCACAGCTAAAACCAAGAACAACATACAAAATCTCGGGCAAAAGTTATTATTGACAGGTACATATTTAAAAAGGAACTTTGGAACTGATGTGGGTTTTCTATCTATAAAATGTATTAGATCTGATCTATAATCTGTAGCTTCTGTGACTAAAATTCATTCAGTCCTTGCCCAACCTCTGGGCCTGGCTCGAAGTCTAACAGTAGGCCTACTTCAGTATCACTAGGACTAGTATCAGATTCATCAGATGGAGAATCCAAACTGAGATCGTTATGGGGAATGTTAAAATTATCATCAGTATCACTTAAATCCTCTGGTGCTTTTACCTGAAGCCCAAGCCATAGCTTCATCCATTTTAGCTTCAAAAAACTTGGGACAATAAACATTTATATAAAACGCTGATTAGAAAGTACTTATCATTAAGTTATCAACAAACAGCTTGACCTGGAAGATGATTTAATTATTAATAAAAGGAAGTGGCTATAATTCCAGTTAAATATTGGATTTGTGGTTGGTATCTGATCGTGTTTTTTTGGCCGCCAACAGTACAGAACGAAAATATCGGCCGATTTTTTCGGACGACCAAAGTTCGTGTGTTAAATACAAGACTGTGATCAGCCTGTATGCCATCTTTAAACTACATATCTCAAAAGAAAATATCTCATTTAGTGGCATTGTTTTAATTGAAGTCCATATGCAAACTTACCTTGAACTTTGTAAATTCTCTTTAAAGGAAATGAAAATATTTAAGGAAGAAAATACTTTTTTTTATAACTTTTTTTGTATTTAATATAATTATTATTTTCCAGTGCTCAAACACATGTGGAACTGGCTGGGAAAGACGGGTGGTCATGTGTCGCGACGAGACTGGGCCCAGCAATGAGTGTGACAAAAAACTGAAGCCTGACGAGTTCCATGCTTGTGACAGTGGTCCTTGCCCCAGTTGGCACTATGACCCCACATGGTCAAATGTAAGATACAGGGCCCACTACTACTACTTCCATAAGCATAAATATTTTCAAAAATTTCATTTCACATTTTTTTTAACAATAATCTTTGGAACTTGGTTGTTCTACAATATTAAAAAAGTTGAAAACGAAAAATGATTTTTGAAATGTATGTCTGTTGTAAACCATTGTGTCAGTACTGCTCTCCTTGTTAATTTTGTCCACTACTTTCCTCTAACCCAGTGCTCTGCCAGCAAATGTCATGAAACTGGCCTACAGAACAGGCTGGTTGTTTGCCGACTACCCAATGGAGATGTGTTGGCCAACTCCAACTGTGACCACAGAAACAAGCCACAAGAGAGCCAAGTCTGTAAAGGCTTATGTGAGAAGCCAGAGATAGAAGGCACCTGGAAGGAGGGCCAGTGGTCGGCGGTAAGCTCCCATAATCCTCTCTCGTCCCATAACCAAGGTGGTCCCATATTAAACCCCATCGGGAGGTTGCACTATCGCCTCCCGGCGCATCAACGGCGGCGAACTTTAGATAGAGATTATTTTGTTAGGTATAGTAAGTATTTTGAAGATAAGCCAGGGATGACGACCCCTGCTGCACCAGAAGATAATAAAGCTGCAGAAAGTACTCTGCCCAGCAATGGAGATGATGGTATGGTGAACTATGAACTTTCAACAGATAGCTTCTATAGAAGTCACCATGGACCTAGAACTAGTGCTGGGCACAGAAGGTATGAAGATGTGAGGTCGCAAGGTCAGAACAGGTATGCTTCACATTTTACCACATCAACTCCCAGGGATTATCTTTCTTGGATAGCATCAAAGTACAGATCTCGACCAAACACCAACTCAGCACCAAGAGCAAATGAATCATATTCCGGCTATTATTATAATTGGCCAGGTCATAGATCAGGTGGAAGTCGTGACATGTCATCAGAGATGAAATCAAGTACTCCTCAAATAATTGATCAGCAATATCGCACATCCAGTAACAGTTATAACCGTTTTGAAAAGAAAAATGCAGACACTAATAATCTAAATCCAAACAATGATTTTCAGCCTCTGTCCCACAGTCAACTTACAACTTCCAATCGAGGCGACCCAACCTCAACCCTGCCTGAAAGCAGTAGAGGGACACCAATGAAGAAGGAAAATGCAAGCAGATCTTCTAATCTAGACATAGCAACCAGATCTTCTAGAACCAATGATAGATCCAGTTATATGTCAGCACTTGAAAATCCTCAACGGCCATACATAGCAGGACACAGGGGCATAGCTTCAAATATTCATGTGAGAAGTCGTCCACTATCACCTGTAGATGAAAGAAAAAGCCCAATTATTGGTGAAAGACACAAACTGGAGGATGCATTGTCCAGTGAAGATAACTTGAGTTACGAAGGACTAACAGCTTCACCTGTTAGATTACGCAATGATCCACCAACCAGATACCATGACACACGCAGAAGAACTTTTGGCTACTTGACTGAAAACAAAGAACATGAGATTATCAATGGAACAGATTCCATAGCTAATGTATCAAATAGAAATGAGAACAAGTTTGTAAATGGAACAGATCTTATAGACAATGTATCAAATAGAAATGTGAACAAGATTGTAAATGGAACAGATCTTATAGACAATGTATCAAACAGAAATGTGAACAAGATTGTAAATGGAACAGATCTTATAGACAATGTATCAAATAGAAATGTAAACAAGATTGTAAATGGAACAAGCACAAATGTTAAAAAAAGAAATAGAATAAAGTCTGTAAATTTAAAGTCTAAAAAACTTGGTGCTAAACGCCAGGAGAGAAAGAAAAGGAAGAAAGAAGAGAAGCCTTGAGGGGTGTAACACAACTATTTGAAGTAACTGAAGAAACAGTTCATGGGCCTCTGATGCAGACATCAAGGTTGCTAGTACAGACAAATTGGCTACTGTCACAGATTCAGAGGCTACTAAAACAGACACTACGGCTACTTTTAAGGACCTGGCGTTTAAACTTTATCAAAATAAAAGCCATGCCTCATTGCTTTTTTTCAAATTAATTTTGTTTGCTAAAACTAAAACATGTGTTCAATAATTAAACGCCATTTTTTTTCTTTTAAAAATAATTTTACATTGGTCTATAATTTTCATTTGTTTTATTTTGTTAAATGTTAACTAGATTTTCTTTTGACTTTGTGTTTATGATTTCCCAGCAAAGAATTCAGTTTTTAGTTGTAAAACATTTCACTAGCTTAAGCCTGGGATAGAAAAGACCTGTTTAAAACATTGATGAATATTTTCTTAAAGTCGACCTGCCAATAGCTACTTGCTAGGAGTGTAGGTAAAAGTACACAGGCATTAGAATGCTGGCGGTTCTTGTGAAGTGCAGACAATTTTTTATGCAGAGATTTTAATGAAAATCTTAAATTTAACTGTCACAATTTTATGTTGGCCTATATGTTTTGATTATTAGTGTGTTGATAATCTAAGTTGTTATATTATTTTTAATGAGCACGGGAGGTGGTTTTATACATCTCGTTTAAGAGACACATACCGTCAGTCATTCTGAACAAAATAATAAAATTCAGGGTATTTTTTTCATTATTTAACTATTTTTAGTTTAACAAACTGATCACACATTATTTATTTTTTTACCAGACTACCAAAGTCAGGAAAGAATATAATGCTTATTAAAATCAAAGTTCTATTTCTTTTTGAAACCTGGTACCAAAAAGTTTTAGAACTTTGTAAAATGCTGGCAGTGTAGACTTTATTCAGGGATTTTCATAATTATCCTAATTAAAATCTGAACATAATTTCAAAGTCTAAGTCTAGCTTCATCCTGGAATTTAAGGTAGCTTAAAGAGTTGTTATAAATCTTTAGTCAAAAGCTTCAAATTAGTTACGTCCCTTTGATAAAAGTCATGTTTCTAATGATTAAAGTGTGATCTGGACAAGGTGGCACTTGGATTCAAATGTTGTTGTTAGAAAATAATGTGCAATAAGTGTGTACAATTGTGAACATAATATTTATACATATTGGAAAATCTATGGACACTTTGTGTGGTTCACATGTATGCAAAGAACTCAGGGTTAAATTTCCAGCAAGAATGCTTAGAGCACAAGTAGTCTCATTATGAGTCTGTAAGTTAAGTTTGTGGCTTACTTGTGCTGTCAGCTCTCTATGCGGCTTGTGTATAATTTGTATATAATATAAATATTTGTTGTGACCTCGAGAGATAGGCATGAACGTCTTGTATTGGAGGAGCTTCCAGACTGCGAGAACAACTATGCTTGATTAGTTTTCTCTTTCTTAGCTTGTCGGCTCACCTTCAACCTGCACTAAGAATTTTGGTCCAAAGTTTTCGGCAGAAGGTCTCTAATTATTCTTATTGGGATATTCGAACCAGCCTTTGATTATGTCGGGCTAGTTTGTCTCTATTTATCCACAATGGGATAACTGTGTATTTATTTATCCACATGGGATAACTGTATATTTTTGTATCCACGTGGGAAATGAATGGTTGTGTCTGAAAATGCAACAGCTGTGTTCCAAAGATGACATTATTTCAGTACAGTCTACTATGTCTATATTTATTTCAAATAACTGAAACTTTTGTGTTTTACATTGACTTTATTTTTGTCCCGTGTCATATAGTAATGACAAAATCACTTTCCACAGTTCATATTTACAATCAGAAGATAACCTCAGCAATGAAAAATTTGCTCCTCTTCTTTGTTCAAATTTCTATTAGCTATTCTAGTTTTCTCACCTCTTAGATGCAACTACCAAAATATTTCTTCTGATCTAAAAGTAATGAGTCTACCCTACGCTTTTGTGTGTAGTGTAAGAAAAGATTTCTAAATCTTTCAATGAAATATTTCCTGATAATATATCACCTCCGTTGTCCTACTACAAGTACTTTAGGGAAAATAATAAACAACTTTTGATTTCTTCTCGTCATCTATTGACTAATGAAAAATTACCAACATAGGAAACAGTTCACTTTTTGTAGAAAAAACATTACTTTTATGGTGAGAATACAGTTTTTTGTGGAGAGAAAACAGTATTTGTGGTAATAAAACAGTATTTCTGGAGAGGAAACAGTGTTTGTTTCAATAAGCACTATTTATTGTTGAGTAAAGACTTTTTGTATAAAAGTCAGTATTTATTCTCACCAGTTTTAAGAAATCTATGTTATCAGTAGCAACGCGCTGAATGGAAAAATAAACTATAGGATGAAGGTAACAACAATTATTAGTTGAAGGATCACAGGATCAGACTGTCTCAAGGACATTTTAAGAGTTTTTCCCTTTATTATTTAATAAACTGTATTATTAGTACCGTATGAGTGGCCCTTATATTAACACTGTGATATAGCTCTTGATAGTTTGAGTTGAAAGGCAGGGGAGGGAGAGAGGAAGCTTGTAATTTTTTGCAATTTCAAAGTTTCACTTGTCCGAAAGAAGAAGATTTATGATAGATAATTAATGAAAATAGGTGCAGTATAATATATGAAAAGACTTTTATAAAGACTTACTGTTGTACTTTTGCTTACAACGTTGTAGTATACTGAGTGGAGTAAAATTAAATACATGTAGGCCGAAAGTGTAATGTATTTTCTACAATATTCATTTATTTTGTTTTAAAATATTGCTTTCAAATGCATATTATTGTTTGACCTACTCTTTTTCCATGAAATTAATTATTCTGTTTCCTAGAGCAGATGTTCTGCTTGATTTAAAAAGTAGTCTGTTTATAAAATTAACCAGTAGGCCTATTTGTAAACACATGTATACAATTATGTAATCAGTAGGCCTGTTTGTAAACATCAGCATGTTTTGACAAGTTATTATCCAGTATTAAGGTGGCAAAGTTGTTTTATGAAGCCATAATGTATATCAAAAAATATTTTATAATTGCATTTTGTTCTTCTACTTCTACCATGTAGAATGCTCTAATTAAGTTATCTATCTTTGTTGATCGGCTGGATGAATTGGGTCCCTGCCTGGTTCAGACATGAATTAAAATGGCATTTCATAACAGGTTATATTTTCTTTTGTTAAAGTTGGTTTTGAACAATTTTCCAGGAGCCATATGTTTATATTTTATTGAGGAGCTTTTCCTCTTCTATTCATTTGCAAATTAAAATAGGAGATGGGTAAATTATAGATTTAACTCACACACATCAATCAGTTCTTATGACATTTCTTACATTTGTTCATAGCTTCGAGTGTTACTTATTTGTCTGATCATGTCAGATCCAGTCCTAGTAATAGTAAAGAAAATTGCATTAAGCAACTTCACCGCCGTATCGTAATAGAACTTAAAAAAGAAAAATGTGTCTCAAACCATTCATGAATATTTCATTACTTAGACACGGTTATTGTTGACCTATTTCACGATTTAGTAATTATAAGAAAGCGTTAAAATGCTTTGGGGAAAAAAATTATGAGAACATTCCGCATGGCTCTTTAACTTTACTGTATTAGCGTTATTATAAACGTATACCGTCAAGCGTTATATTTCTTGTCTAGAAGAAGTCAATGACGTACAACGCACAATTCCCTCATAAAAAGAGAATGTGTACATTTCCAGGTTCTTTATTCCCTCAATTCTTAGAATGAAAATCAACCAAAGACGTAACCTATGCGTGAGGCGGGGCAGATATTTTATTACACTACTGGTACATATACACCTTGTCTGGGGCGCAGTGACTAACGGTCCTTTCCCCACCCCCATGCCCCCAAAACCAGTCACCCACTCGCCAAAAGCGAAAGAGGTAGTTACCGGAAGCTACCAGTTACCAGTTCCGTTAAACGGAGCGTATGGAAAGCCTAATGTAAATATTTATGGTACTCATTTGCCAGCTTGGCTTCACTCCCATAAAACTGAGTTCACGTCAATTTTGCAAGACTTGATGGTTCTGAACAGTTAGTTTGGAACCCGTTGGACTTTCCATCATTTCAATATTGTTTTCATGCTTGGGAATACTCCGAAGAAAGCTTTATCAGCATGCCGGGGTGTTGACAATTTACGATCCTTACACGATTCGCTCAGCATATAATTAAAGCCTTTGATTTTTTTTTTTTTTTAATTATCTAAATTTTAAACCCTACTACTGATCTTCACGTTTCTTAAGAACCAAATTATTGGATATCACTTGCTATAAAAGAAAGCTTTATCAGCATGCCGGGGTGTTGACAATTTACGATCCTTACACGATTCGCTCAGCATATAATTAAAGCCTTTGATTTTTTTTTTTTTTAATTATCTAAATTCTAAACCCTACTACTGATCTTCACGTTTCTTAAGAACCAAATGATTGGATATCACTTGCTATACGATACTAAGACTTAGCCTACCAAAAGAAAATTGTGGATACCAAAAAAAAATAAAAAATAATCAAGTGATTTGTATATTTCCCTTAACTCTCATCAAAGCTGTGAAGAACAATTTTAAAGATGGAGAAACTATACTTTTATAAATAAAGTTATGTTGTTTTTTTTTAAAGTAAGTCACTGAATTATTTTGCGGTATTGAAATGAATTGATCAAGGATGATGCGATCTACAGAATGAGGTAAACTCGTGACCATGTCAAACAAAGTACGCACACATAAAAACGTGTAAATAAGGGAGAAAGTAGGATGCCAAGCCGTATAATAGCAACGATAAGCTCTGTGTCGCAAGCAGTGTCCAGGGAATCTGCAAACTAATAGGAACATATCCATTTATTTTACATTTAAGTTATAATGATTGCCTGCACATTTATGTAAGCAATTTTTTTTTTTAAGACTTAAGAGAAAGATGCTATGTCTATAGAAGCCGCTAAGATGGCGGGCGAATAGCTCGATTTGCTTGTCGTTCATAGAATCGTGTTCAACCGTCTCTCTTGTTGCCTTCCACCGACACCAATGTCTTTTTTTATGTTTTGAAAATTGGCTTTTCGGATCAGAATATCTGATTTAATACACACGCTATTAATTATTTTCAGACCTCATGTTTATTGCGTCCAACTTAAGCTATTTTTCTTTAACTTTTTTATTGTTTTTTTTATTGTTTTTTTTATTTAAAAACAAACAAGTAGGCTATAGTATCAAGTTTTTTACAATGTCGACCAGAACGGAGGGTCGTAACTCGTTATTTCCTATATATATATATATATATATATATATATATATATATATATATATATATATATATATATTTATTTTTAAAAATCCCAACAAATCAAATAATTTCCTCCGTTTAAATATAATTAGGCAATAGGATTACACCCCAAAATCCAAAGGTCGATGCAAGTAGTCATGAAAAGTTCCTTGAAGTTAGTGACGTAATTAGCTGGAACTGGATTCGTAAACATGGAATAAGTAGTTGCAAAATTATTTGTCTACCCTCAAACCCCGATAAAAGAACATGTTTTGTTGTAGTGCAATCTATCTTCAGATTCAAATTGCCGGTTTTTTTTTTAAAATATTTTTTCGCAAAAAATTGTATATATAAGGCTATGTTCTAATTATGAGACATAATTGATTGCTATTTTCTATTATTTTTTTTAAATTTTGCAATGTATTTATAAAATTGTTATATCTAAGATTTATAGTCGAACTATTTATTAATTAAAGTGTATATAACATTGTGAAATAATTTTAAAATTTATATTATATATTTTTATTTATTGTTGATGATTAAATATTAAAGAAAAATAAAAAAAATTCGATATGGAAAAACCTAAGCCAGGAGACCGGGCGAGTAACCCCACAATACAATCCTTTCTACTGTGGCCTCCAATTCTGCCTGTGTATGTGCCTTCGAAAACTCGAACCGGGAGCTAAGAAATTGTTGAGAGTGAAAATGGCACAACGAACAATCTATCACAAATAGACTCTTGTGCCTTTTTCGCGCCAACTGAGCTCCCGGCGGAGTCTTCGAAACGCTACATCACAAGAATTGGGGGAGTCCCAGTGTTAAGGGTGTAGGGGGCGCTCACCCGGCCTCCTGGCTAGGTTTTTTTAAAACATTTTTTGCGTGACCTTTGATCCCTAAGGTAACCCGACACCGCATATAATTTTCATGTCATTAATTGGAGAAGTGGGGTGGGGGTTCAGAAAGGGGGGGGGGGGGGGGTGGCAGTGACCTTTGATCCCTAAGGTAACCCGACACCGCATATAATTTTCATGTCATTAATTGGAGAAGTGGGGTGGGGGTTCAGAAAGGGGGGGGGGGGTGGGTGGCTTGTTTGAGCCAACAGGAAACATTTGCACACTCTTGCCAGACGCGGGCTACGGCGTGCACCGGCACAACTTCCTGTTCCGTCTACCACGTGATGTCAGTCCACCCCCACCCCCTCCCCATAGCGCACCAGTGGTGAAGGTTTTCTTGATCTGGTCCGACGAGAGCATTAAGACCCTTTCGTTTCATTGGCTCAGGCCCCCAAATGTGCTTACCCGTCTAGTGGGCGGGAGAGGAGGGTGGCTAGACGCTTGTTTCCATGTACCCACCCCATCCTCCCATGGTCTCTCTTGAGACGAGGTGATCACCTGACACGTGTTGTACAGCTCCCAATCCCCCGGATCTCACCTACGCCCCACTACTCGGGGTTAAGTCGGTCTATCAGAAGCGTGGGTCACGTGATTTGATCACTTAAAACTACTGATTGTTGCCAACACTTTGGAAACACACAGGCTTGTATCTCATAAGAAAACAGTCAACCAGTGTTTATTTCAGACATTTTCCCCCGGTAAGATGGGGGGAGCACTTCAGATTTATTTATTTGGGGGGGGGGGGGGGGCACGGGGCCGGTTGTTTTTTTTTTGGACTTTTTTTGCTCCGGGGGGGGGGGGGTTACTGACCGACGACACCCCCGTCCCCGAGAAAGCGCTGAAAGAAACCCTGCAGTCAACTCACTTGAAATTATTTCGCGACTTGAGGGTTTTAAAAAGTAATCAGATTTCTTAATTTTTGTTGTACCGGGTTATTGCTGACAATCGGGTCTTAAGTTCTGTAATAACTTCAGAAACATACGAGTCTTGATACCATAATGATAATGTATTTAGATCTAGCATTTTCAATTTCAGGGTCGGTACCATAAAGCAAAGCAACATTATGTATATTAGAGCATTGGTGTTGCACGGGAATATCTTAAATTAATAGGATCGGCTCATTCAGTTAGGAAAGCGGTTCTCAACCTGTGGGTCGCGACCCCTTTGGGGGTCGCCTAAGACCATCTGAAAACACATATCCTTACAGATATGAAGTAGCAACGAAAATAATTGTGCGGCAGGGGGTCGCCACGACACGATAAACTGTATTAAAGGGTCGCGGCACTAGAAAGGTTGAGAACCACTGAGTTAGGACATGATGATGCAACTAGGGTTTCCTATTTCCCGATGCTTCCTCGGTTATGCCCGGGAAAAACCGGATAAAGGTTAATCTCACTCTCATCAACTTAGTTGAAAAGTTGGTCACTTGATAGTTGCTGTTTCATTTTGTCCCCTTCTAAGTCAGAGTTTAGGCAAATATTATGCTTGTCAAGCAAAAGTCGGATTAGACATCCTGTAGAAGAAAAAAAACAAACTTAAAATTTATTTTGAGTTTTGCATTCTGTATAGATCTAGGCCTCACATTTAGTTTCGAATCGGTCAGCAAATATTTCAAAGCAAATGGTTTTAACGGGAGTTCGTTTCGGGTATAATTTATAATAATATAAAGAGTTGTTTTTTTTAAATTTAATACATGAAATGTATAATGTATATTACCAGGTATTAAAAAGACTCCCTGCTATACTATAATATAAATGTACTTGGGCACATGGGCAGCCTGGTATGATCATGTTAGTAGATCACAGGTTCCCAGGCCGTGGGACGTAACCTTAAATTTTTATGGGGTTCTCCGCTTAAACAACTAAGAAATAGTGATCTTTTTAAAACTTTTTTTAAAAAAAAACTGGTGCCTTTAAGTATGAGCTACGTTATGAATCATGGTGTTAAATATGTTATTGATTAAAATAATCTTTTAATGAAGTTTGTTTCTAGTTTTGATGTGTTTCCATTTACCTGAATTTACCCTATCGAAAAGCCTCTTGGTTTTTTTTGTTTTGTTTTTTTTTTACATTATATCATGGTCCTTGGTCGCCTTCACTCCATATCAATGTGGTCGCCACTTGAAAACGCTTGAAAAACTATGTACTGTGTCTAATCATTCAGCGCCATTCAATAGTTTTGACAGTGCCTGACTTATAGTGACAATTTGTGACAATCTTTGACGTGCTGATATTGAAAAAAAAAGCTTGAACCCGAGCTTTCCTGGGTTGTGAGGCTTTCCCGGGTTATGAGGCTTTCCCGGGTTATGAGGCTTTCCCGGGTTATGAGGCTTTCCCGGGAAATAATTTGTTTGCCAAATTTCGTGTGCGCCCCCCCCCCCCCCCCTTTTTTTTTTTTTTTTTTTAACCTCAGAATCAACTCTGCCATGAAAATGATATTAATATATTCCAAGTCAAAGGATAAAACCAACGAGAAGAATCACACAGTTTTGGAAGCAATAACAGCCGATAAGGAACTTCGTAGGTGAATACAATTCAAGCTTTCAAAGAACATCAATTCTCATAAACAAATGGTTTGTCTTCTTCGAGCCTCACTTCGTCATTCATCATACCGGACAGATTAGGATCATTTTTTTTAAAACTGCTCTGTTGACCCTTCATACCGGTATTTCAAAGACCGTTGACGATTTTCTTAAGTCTAATTTTATCTAAAATGAAAGGCAATTTGGCAACCTCTGCCTCATGAAAATTTAAATAAAAAGCTGACGAAGCAATCCTCCTGACTTTCCTTAAGCTGTAAATATGCTGTCTTTGCAATGCCCCTGTGACATATTCTCTATCATTTAATCACACTACTTATCAATAGCCCCACATTTCCTATCATTTAATCACACTGCTTATCAATAGCCCCATATTTCCTATCATTTAATAGCATTTCTCAGCACGTTTCCTAAAGTTTCAAAGCAAAAGACCCACGCGCAGCTCCTCTTCCCCGCCAGGATCGCATCTGATCTCTGTACGCCACACGTCGGGACGGCGTCCATAGCTGAGCAATCAACATTGTATCTCTCCACACAAGACAGAAGCTGGGGGTCTGTTAGTCTTGGCGGATGGGGGTATGTTGGACTCGGCGGGTTGGGGCTGGTGTACTCGGCGTTTGAATACATGTGCTTGGCGGGTTGTGGCATGTTGTACTCGGCGTTTTAATACATGTGCTTGGCGGGTTGTGGCATGTTGTACTCGGCGTTTGAATACATGTGCTTGGCGGGTTGTGGCATGTTGTACTCGGCGTTTTAATACATGTGCTTGGCGGGTTGTGGCATGTTGTAGTTGCGGGTATGGGTACATTGTCTACGGTGAATAGAACACTCGGTGGCTTGTGCAATATTCATTGTTAAAAGTTGCGCTAAATTTAATCAGCTATTATTTCTATCCCAGATGTCTTGTTCTATAATTCATAAGTAATTATCTTACAATACCGTTGGCGTTAAGGCTTGTGGTTTGATGATCAATGCTATAGAAACCGGGTCAAACGTCCCGACATTTGAAGATAGGGAAGGTGAGACTCATCTAGTTATTAGACAAAATAGCCTGGTCTTCTGCTCACCAGTGTACACACAAAGTAGTTTACTCTGCTGTAACATCTCTAATTTAAACTCTAGTAGCTTAAATGCTCACCATAGCCCAATAGCCCAAGTCTAGATAATTTAACATCACAAATCTAGATGGTCTGAAATCCCAAATCTATATAGTCTCACATCCCAACAGTAGACAGTCTTATTGCCCATCTCTAGACAGTCTAACATCTGGGTAGTCGGGTAGTCTAACATCTCAATAATAGATGGTATTTTTTCCCAACTCTAGACAGTCTAACATCCAAAGTCTAGATAGCCTAACATCCCCAGTGCAGATAGTCTAACATGCCAACACTAGATAGCCTAACATCCTAACTCTAGATAGTCTAACATCCCCAGTGCAGATAGTCTGACATGCCAACACTAGATAGCCTAACATCCTAACTCTAGATAGTTTAACATCCCTAGTCCAGTTAGTCTAACATCCCAACACTAGACAATGTAACATCCCAACTCTTGACAGTCTAACATCTCAAGTCTAGATAGCCTAACATCCTAACACAGATAGTCTAACGCCCAATGCCTAGAAAATAATAAATAAAATTCCCCCGTCCCAGTCGCCGTCCCTGTTAATTCCTAAATCTGTTTATTCCCCACCAGTGAAGACCCTCCCCTAACAGTAAGTTCTCATTTATCAAATTGTGGTGGTTCTACTTGGCGTTTTAACGTGAGCCGGGCATCTCGACTCCCACCAACATCCTCCCCCCCACCCCACCCCCCCCCTAATCAAGTGGGTTTTAATGTGTTCATCAAGTCATTTAATTCAAAGAGACCCCCTCCCCATTTTCCCCCCAAATCCGCTTCTAAGTTGGCCGACTGCCCGAAAAACCTTAGGCCGAACTTTTTACAAAGTTAACTGAATCCCGATGAACCCTGTAATTGTCTGATGAACCCTGTAATTGTCTGATGAACCCTGTACTTGTCTGATATTCGCGTCTGCTTGAGGTCAGTGGTTGGCTAATGGGCTTGTCGTAGGTTTATAGTGATCTTATGAGTTTGTGGTGTCTAATTGTCTTATGAGTTTGTGGTGTCTAATTGTCTTACGAGTTTGTGGTGTCTAATTGTCTTATGAGTTTGTGGTGTCTAATTGTCTTATGAGTTTGTGGTGTCTAATTGTCTTATGAGTGTGTGGTGTCTAATTGTCTTATGAGTGTGTGGTGTCGAATTGTCTTATGAGTTTGTGGTGTCGAATTGTTTAATGAGTTTGTGGTGTCGATTCTTTTTATGAGTCAGTTGGGTCTATTTGTCTAAAAACATGCAGTCTATAGTTAAACCGGTTTCTTCACCCATCTGGTCTATAGTTAAACCTCCATACATGTGAACTATAGTAAAACCTGTTTCTCCACCCATGTAGTCTATAGTTAAACCTGTTTCTCCACCCATGTGATCTATAGTTAAACCTGTTTCTCCACCCATGTGATCTATAGTTAAACATGTTTCTCCACCCATGTGATCTATAGTTAAACCTGTTTCTACAATATCTGTACACCAATAGGCCTTACAACATCTTTAAACACATAGAACTTACAGCATCTATACAACCACAAGCCTTGCAACATTTGTACAACCACAAGAGCATATATAGTGCTCATTACCTGAAATTTCCACCCGGCCCTGAAACGTTTAGTCCACCTCCCCTCACATTATGTTCCATCAGCCGCCATTATTTCCCTCCCCTGCACGTAACCTTATAGCAGAGTACATTTTAACGAGAAATTATTACCTTTTAACTTTTATTTGTCTATTTACTTGGAATTCTTTTCTTTAAAAAATCATGTTATTTTCCAATGGACCACCTGCCCCTATAAACAAGTGTTCAAACCAGACTGGCCCCCCTTAACAAGCCCGACCTGGGTCCGTTCATAGTGTACCAAACCAGACTGGCCCCCCTTAACAAGCCCGACCTGGGTCCGTTCATAGTGTACCAAACCAGACTGACCCCCCTTCACAAGCCCGCCCAGGATCCGATCATAGTGTACCAAACCAGACTGGCCCCCCTTAACAAGCCCGACCTGGGTCCGTTCATAGTGTACCAAACCAGACTGGCCCCCCTTAACAAGCCCGACCTGGGTCCGTTCATAGTGTACACATTCCATAGTAAACGTACTTATGGCTGCTCTTGGCAAAATCTTAAGTACATTTTCGTCGAGAGCAGCGATCTTCTTTTGTCATGTAAGAACAATCTCAACAGTAGACAATGGATAATCTCATCTGTAGACACTGGATTAATCTCAACTTTAGACACTGGATAATGTCAACTGAAGACAATGGATAATCTCAACTGTAGACAATGGATAATATCAACTTTACACACTAGATAATCTCAAATGTAGACAATGGATAATCTCAACTGTAGATAATGGATAATCTCAACAGTAGACAATGCATAATCTCAACTGTAGACAATGCATAATCTTAACTGTAGAAATTGAATAATCTCAACTGTATAAATTGGATAAACTCAAATGTAGGCAGTGAATAATCTCCACGGTAGATAATGGATAATGTCAACTGTAGACTATCAACGATCTAACTAAGCTATATCCCTATCTTGAGAGTCTCGTATTTAAATTGTAATAGTTAAACATTTTGTCTTGTAAAGAATATAAATATCTATTTGCCGAAAATGAATATGTACAGCGTGATAAAAATAATCCATCTATTAGCATCAAATAATAAAAAAAAAATGTTATCTTATCGTTTATATATAATGTAACATACGACGGTAAGGGCCAACCTCACGTTTTACATGGTTGTTATATTAACTAAGCCCTTTGGTAGATTCAAATAAAATGTTTATGTCAGGGTCCTAGAGTTGGACATCTCTTGTCAAATCATTGGTCAGTTAATGTCAGGGTCCTAGAGTTGGACATCTCTTGTCAAATCATTGGTCAGTTTATGTCAAGGTCCTAGAGTTGGACATCTCTTGTCAAATCATTGGTCAGTTTATGTCAGGGCCCTAGAGTTGGACATCTCTTGTCAAATTGTTGGTCAGTTTATGTCAATGTCTTAGAGTTGGACATCTCTTGTCAAATTGTTGGTCAGTTAATGTCAGTGTCCTAGAGTTGGACATCTCTTGTCAAATCGTTTGGTCAGTTAATGTCAGGGTCCTAGAGTTCGACATCTCTTGTCTAATCGTTGGTCAGTTAATGTCAGGGTCTTTGAGTTGGACATCTCTTGTCAAATTGTTGGTCAGTTAATGTCAGTGTCCTAGAGTTGGACATCTCTTGTCAAATCGTTGGTCAGTTTATGTCAGGGTCCTAGAGTTGGACATCTCTTGTCAAATTGTTGGTCAGTTAATGTCAGGGTCCTAGAGTTGGACATCTCTTGTCAAATCGTTGGTCAGTTTATGTCTTAATGTTGGGGTCTAGGCGCTGTGTAGTTAGTCAGCGTTAAACCTAATCATATATCAAATGTGTAAACGTCTTCTAAACTTACTTGATGTTAAGTCATTGGAATGATTTGAATGCTTGTTGTAATACTTAGTTATAATATAATAAAGGTAGAGGGGAGATGCGATAAAGTCATATATTTCTCTACTCGACATCAAGGGCACATCACATCATTAACTCCGGAGTCGAAGACAAGTTATCGCCACTCGAAAGGTTCATTGTTTAACTCCTATGTTTGCGTGTGTTAAAGTGAGAGACAAATTATCGTGTTTGATTGACCGGCATGTATTTGTATGTGTCAGTGACTAGGTGAGAGAGGGAAAAAAGCACATTACACAAACACCAACAACACATCTATCAATTTCAATACACATCTATACGCACACACTAACAAACAAACACCATTATTGTTCCAACTTCCGGATCCAATATTCTCCAAGCTATCCCGCCAGTCTCCCGTCTGTCTACCGCGTGTTTCCCTAGCTTCGGCGGCCTACGTACAGCCTTGCATTGCGTCATAATGTGGCATTGTTGTCGCACGTGCCAGACAGCTCCCTAAATATTGAGTCTCCGGCACGCAAAGGCCGACTTTAAGAAAGGTGGAAGGTCAGCTGGGTATGCTCGTGGTTGCCAAAGGTCAAGTCGCTTATTTTTAGAGTTGCTGAGTTGTGCAGTTGTTGGGCAGATTGGTACATGTGTACATGAATGAACGCTGCAATATTTTATCTGATGCTGATATGTTTTCATACTCAGTCTTCTCGTCATTTAAATTCTTACACAACCTTCCAGCCTACCATCCTACAATCCTACAAACTTAACAAACCTACCCGCCTACCATCCTCGCGGGACCAGGCATGATACATCAATTGTATAGACATTGTACATATTGTGTTCATAAATTGTACAGACATGGTACAGTTTACATTAACTGAACATACATTGATAGACTCTTTAATTTATATATATAGAAGTAGTAAATTAAGTTAATAAACATTGAGCAGTGTACATTAATTGTATAAATATAGACATTGTACATTGATTGTATAGTCATTGCAAATTAATTGTATACATAAATTGTATAGACATTGTAAATTAATTGTATACATTAATTGTATAGATATTGTACATTAATTGTATACATTAATTGTATAGACATTGTACATTAAGTGTATAGACATTGTACATTAATTGTTTAGACATTGTACATTAATTTTATAGACATTGTACATTAATTGTATAGACATTTTACATTAATTGTATAGACATTTTACATTAAGTGTGTAGACATTGTACATTATTTGTATAGACATTGTACATTAATTGTATTTTATAAGTGTATAGACATTGTACATTAATTGTATGGACATAAAAATAAAACCAAGAACTATCAAGACATCCTATTTCAATATTTGCTTCTATATGATACTCCACCGTTAAATTGATTTGTCAACATTTTTCTGTGCACATTATTGTATTGATATAAAATCAACCACCAACAATAAATATTATGTACAGAAAGAATTAAATAATGTGTTGATAATTTTAAAGGGGGACTCCACTGCAATTCTTAAAATCGCAAAGCTGTTACAATGGTTGCCTCTCTTGCTAACACGACTTGGATGCATTAGTTATAAAGAACCTTTGAAAAGGACGAAGTGACATAATGGCATATGCTGAAAATGCAAAGTTAGGCTCACTTGGCATTAGTCCCAGACAGATCCTCAACGGAAGTTTTTTATTTGAATAAATTAAATGTACAAATATATAGAAATGTTCTATTTGAAACATTCAACAAAAAGGTTACATAGACATATCATTTCTGTATTCTGCAGTGCTCTGTGACTTGCGGACATGGCACGAGGCTCCGAAACGTAACTTGTGTTGATGGAAACGGCAACGACATTCCATATGACCTCTGCACTAAGAAAAAACCCCGGAATATCAAAAGGTGCCTTCGAGGACACTGTCCGAGGTGGCACACTGGTCACTGGAGCAAGGTGAGGAAGATTTAAGGACTCAACTAAAAAAGATGTTGTGAATTCATATGAATTCTTCAGTAATCAAAATCGTTGGTCATAGTGTAGACACAATCAACTGTTAAACTTCTCAGTAATCAAAATCGTTGGTCATATTGCAGACACAATCAACTGTTAAACTTCTCAGTAATCTAAATAACATACATAATAATTGTTTGGATAAAGTAAACATATTTATTATCACGCTTTCCCTTTTTTTTCCTCTTGCCTTTCTTTTACCCAATGATATTGGTGGATTAATCATGTTCTCTACAACATGCAGTGCTCGACCAGTTGTGGACCAGGGGAGAAAATGAGGGAGATTAAATGTAAAGATAAAAGACATCGTTTTGTTGATCCTGGACTTTGTGACCACGAGCCGAGGCCCAAGACGACCATGGCCTGTGTTAGAAAAGAATGTGCCACGTACAGATGGGAGGTTGGCCCTTGGTCTGAGGTAAACAGATTTCTCAGTGGCAAAATACTTGATATAGAAAAACTGAATATTTATTATAGAAACTTGCAATAAAGCTATTTATAAAGAGTGTTGGACTGCCATAAAGCTTTGAAGTAGATTAAAGAGACAGAAACAATTTGTGTTAATGACCCAATATAGGTTCAGCTGTAATAAAATTATTGTTACACAGAACACAAATGCAAACGTTTAGACAAATGCCTTCGTCGGTACAGCAAAAAACCAAAAAACATTTATATAAGTATAAATTAAATTTACATAATAGATATACTTATATAATATGTGTCCTACCTAAACATGAAAGAAAAGAATATAGTTTTAACTGAATTAACTTTCTTAGTAAGCTTTTTAGTGTTAGCTTCAGCAATCTGAAGCTCGAAATAGCACTGTCCCTGCCTTATGAGCTAATTCACCCTGACACTGTACACTTTTTTTAACGCTGGCTGAACCTGTGAGTAGCACCATTGTGGCAAATAGAAGAACTTTTGCTTGTGTGCTTTATTTCAAGGTTTCACTCTCATTTACCTTGTCAACGCTTAAGGTTATTATTTCTGTTCTTTAAACAATTACCATATGAAACTTGTCTCAATTCAGTGTTCCAAAACTTGCGGCTTTGGTCGTAAACACAGATCTGTGACATGTATTGAGCATGGGGGCAGTCGTGTGTCCGTCCATCTTTGTGATTCTGATACCAAGCCTAAAATCAAGCGAAGATGCAGTGAGTTCCCTTGCCCATATATCTGGAATACAGGGCCTTGGAGTGAGGTAATTCATCTTTCATCAAATTAATTCATAACATCTTTTTTAGTTAAGTCAATTGGTCAAATGTCATTATACAGTTTACCAAGCTTCTAGAGTCACATATTATCAATTTAGTGAAAGAATAGATGCCATTCGAGTGATATTAGGATTTTTCTATTGTGAATACTGTAATGTTGAACTAGGTCACATTATTACAGTAACATCAAAGAACAATATGACATTGTGCGACTACTGATTTAGATTAAAGTACATCCAATATTAGTTTATTAAGCAAAATTTATTAAACTGGCTGGGTCTAATTGACAATTGGATCAAAATTAAATTGAAGTGTACCAACATTTTATAATCTTACCTAACTCAATAAACCACCCCACAACCATACCACCTCTCCAGACAGAAAAATAAAAAAGTTATAAAATCAAATATTCTATTTCTTTAAAAGCAAAAAAATTAATTTGGAGAATGTTGTATGTTTAATTGTTGGATGTAAGTGGTTGTGTGTAATGTAAGTGACCTAGAATCAGCTCCACCTAACAAGTTTGAAATATACCCTATTAATACTTCTCCTATTGAATCTCTCATGTCTAGTGCTCTGCCACTTGCGGCGAAGGTAAGCAGACTAGAACTGTTGTCTGCCAAGCTGTCACTAAAGAAGGCTGGATATTGCCAGGGGAAGTTCATTATGGCTGTCGACCAAGTGAGAAGCCTGTGCCTACTCGATACTGTATCTATGGTGACTGCGGATCTAAAAATCATTGGTTTGCCGGCCAATGGGGAGAGGTTTGTTGTTATGGGCAGTTTAAGCATTTAGTTTTGAGATTATCATTGGACATAATTTGGGCTGTTATGAAGCCATTGCCTTTACAAATGCCTCATTCACCTTACTGTTAATCCTGAACAGTCTGCCAATTACACTTATTTGTGCCATACTTTGTTTCAAGTAAAATTACAGAAATAATCAAGTTATTCAAGATCACTGCATTCATTTATTGAATGTGTTTTGTTTACTTGTCAGTGTTCAACTCCATGCGGTCATAGCATTCAACTTTTGAATGTTTACTTGTCACTGTTCATCTCCATGCTGTCATAGCATTCAACTAATGAATGTGTTTGTTTCAGTGTTCCTCTCCTTGTGGCCATGGCATTCAAACACGGCAAGCCACATGTGTCAACAAACACAAAGTTCAAACCAAACGTAACTCTTGTGCTCCACTCTATCGTCCAGAAATATCAAGACCCTGTTATAATGGACATTGTGAGTATTATTATGGCACTGATACGACAAATTAAGATAATGTTTTAATTAGTTGTTTATTATGTCATGGTAGTATGTGACGTATTAAGATGATGTTTTACTTAGTTGTTTATTATGTCATTGGTGGTATGTGACGTATTAAGATGATGTTTTAATTAGTTGTTTATTATGACATTGGTAGTATGTGACGTATTAAGATGATGTTTTAATTAGTTGTTTATTATGACATTGGTAGTATGTGACGTATTAAGATGATGTTTTAATTAGTTGTTTATTATGACATTGGTAGTATGTGACGTATTAAGATGATGTTTTAATTAGTTGTTTTTTTTATGCCATTGGTAGTATGTGACGTATTAAGATGATGTTTTACTTAGTTGCTTATTATGACATTGTGAGTGTTTGTTGTATCAATACTTTTAAAACAGTAGTCTATAAGAAGTTGCCCAAGCCAAACTGTTCTGTTTAAAAGGGCAGCAAAATATGAAATTAATACAGTATTTAAATTTGTTATTGGCAGAGGATGGGCTTAAACCAAAAATAACTATTGAGCAGGCAACGATTGTTATATCGAGAGAATAGTTTAAAATTGAAGAGATTTAATGATCAATCAAATAATACATTGTATTTAATATAGGGAGTACTGAGAAATCTTGTAGATGCAGGTTTATAAAACTGAACATTGATTTGAATTCTCCCAAGGTTACGCTACATCATGTAAGGAATTCAAGACCCTTACAACTATAAGAAAGGACGCCGACTACCAGCTCAAAGTTGGCAATCAGTTGGTTAAGGTGAGTTGGTCTTTGTAGCCTTCAGGTTATGAGCCTCATCATTTCAATAAATTGTACCACTATGTGTAGAATATGACATAACAATGAACTGTCAGATTTAGTATCAAATGATGTTGCTGAATGTTATGACATGCTCAGCCATCATTTTGCACAATTATTTTGTTGTTGACTAACTTTTCTCTGATCACTGCCTGATAAAACTCTATGCTAAATTCTGCTCCAGATCTTTTGCAAGGATATGAGGAAAAAAGAGCCTAAAGAATACATATCTTTGCCCCAGGGACCCTCTGAAAATTTTGCTGAAATGTTTGACAAACAGTAAGGCTTTATTAAAGATTTATTTTTTTTTTTTTAATTTAATTTTGGATGTTGATTACAACTTACAGATTGTCTGAATTAATATTTTTTTCTAAATTCTACAGATTGTCTTAATTAATAATTTTTTTAAAAATCTTAATGTGATTGAGTATGTGAGAGATAAGTTATGATTGTACCCTAATTCTTTCATGCCCCTCACTTTGCAAAAGTAACTTACTTATACAAATAAATTTGTATCTGTGCTATGATTTCTCAGACTTAAAGATCCAACTAGTTGTCCAAATGAAGGAAAACGACCTGAGGAGAATTGCTCAGAATGTCGTCGAAAGTCATTTGATCAAGCTGGGAATTCTTCATTTTCTAAAATTAGAATCAACATCAATACACTAACAGTAATAAGTGAGTACTAAAATAAAAGGTTTTTCTAAAATTGGAACATGTATTTATTGTCCAACAAGTTGTGCAAATATGTAGGAAAACTAATAAACCTCATGGTAAGAAGAAGTTTAATTTATTAAAATATTGATTTTTCCTATACAGTATCTGACTCGGAGTTTAGCAATGTAGAGTCTGGAAGTTTTGTTCCTTATGCTACTGGTGGAGATTGTTACAGTTCCAGTAACTGTCCACAGGTAGGCACAAACTGGAGTGTATTGAAAAATATAGCATATGAGCCAGGGGCAAGGTATAGAAGTAGGGGGAAAGACATGGAAGTAGGAGGCAGTACATGGAAGTTGGGGAGGGGATGTCCATTGATTTTTATATGTTACGTAAACTTTTACCATAGAAAGTAATTGCATTCACTTAATATGTAAATCTATAAATATATAATCAAAGTACCAGTAGATGATTCCCTTTGTTATAGAAGAAGCTAAAAGTATTAAGCATTTTTACTTTTCTTTTAAATCAGTTTTATTTTATACTAGTTGTATTTTGTTTTGTTCATTCACTAGATTTATCATGGTCATTGGTGTCTTGTGCCTTTCTTTGACACTCTCTCTCTCTCTCTGCATTCATTATCAAACCAGTCTACTCTGCTGTTATTTTGTTGATATCTTACTACTTTTTTTGCTGATCTTTTCATAGCATTTTTTTTATCCACTATTTTTTTATTTCGCTTGTATTTATGTGTGTATCTTGCATAAGCTGATGACATAGCATTGTTAGGGAATAGTAGTAAAAACATATCAAAAGCCTTTATGAATTAGAAGATGCATCTCTACAAGCAGGGCTGGAAGTTAACAACCAAAAAAAAAAATACAAGACTTTTTTAAGAGAAGAATAGACAGATGAAGCCATTAAAATAAGAGGGCAGCACTTTTAAAAAAGTAAATCAATTCAAAGATCTAGCTTTATTAAATGAAAAAGATGAAGTACTAATAGAAATTTTAAAAAAGGGGCAGGCTGCACTGGGCGGGACACTAGAAAGAATGTCAAATGATAGAGCGTTGAAGAGAGTGCACCACCAAAACCCCCGGAGGAAAATGGCTCAAAGGCACACCTAGGCTTAGATGAATGGATGATGGGAAAAAAATATTTACAGCAGCTGGGAATCCAAGCATGGCAAATACTAGCATCCTTTATGTCTGAGTGAAAGGAAGTGGTGAGGCAGGCCAAAGCCCTACATGGGCAGTAGGGCCACAGGGATGGATGGATGGATTCATTAGTTTTATTTTGTTTGGTCCTTTACTGTTTCTATTTTTCTTGGACATTCAGCAGTTGTATTTTTTGCAGGTATTCACTAGTTGTATTTATGTTTTTTATATTTTTGGTCTCTACCAGGGTCATTTCCGTATAAATCTGCTGGACACAGGTTTTATAGTTTCTGTCAATACAACATGGAACCTCCAGGGCAATCGAGCATCGCAGAGAATATGGAGGTTGAGAGTGAGTAGAAAAGCAGTCATTGCCTCTCTGTTGTTATTTGTTTAAACTAAACTATTGTCAAGACAGGAAAGGCTGGGCATTTTTTTAGACTTCAAAGATTAAATATTGTCCTAGGAGCATATCAACTCAATTGTTCAGTTTTATCTTTAATTTAGATGCACACTAAGAAAAGAGCAGTAAAATTAGCACTTTTGAATAACTCTTTAAATGCATTGAATTAAAAGTTTTTATTTGCTCCATAATTGTTTTCTTTGTTAAATATATTCTATTTATGCACTTACTTTGAAATAATTTATATAATAATATAATATATTATTTTATGCATTGTGACAGGAAGGACAAATCATCAAGGGTGTGTGTGGAGGTTATTGTGGAGTATGCTCCCCTGACCCCAAAATTGGTCTTAAACTGGAACTCCTGAGATGACCTCCTTGGCAATTCCCAACATCCGATCCCATCTGGTTTCATTAATGTCAATCTTTACACTGCAGCAATCTAAATCCACCTGCTAGTCTTCAAGACAGTTTTCTAGCTCATTATATATTGTTTATGTTTTAACTATTCTGTCAGCTGATATGTCTGTTCTCAGTCCTAATGTAAAAATCTTTTTTTGTGTATGCCAAATATTTCTTTTTCTCTTATAATTTAAGTTTTGCAAACTAAACAAAATATTTATCTATTTAAATTATTAAAAATGGAATGTTTTCGTTCCTTAATCTAATGATTATTTGACCTTGTATGTTTTTTCCATATGACTTTTATTTGAATACTTCCAAAGAAAATGTTAGGCTTAATACTTAATTATTTTACCCACCGTCCAATATTTGTTGGTCAGTATAATAATAATAATATATCATAATGAAATAAGCCCATTATATTAAATAAATATTTTTTATTAAAATCGCTCTTCCAGTAAGCTTATTATAATAAAACTTTTTTAATCAATTCTTAAGTAGTTCAATCTTGAGTGATCAAAGAACATTAAATCTAAAGTTAGATTTTTGTTCCTTGCCATGATTCTTTTTTATCCAGTTAAACTTAATTTTCTGTAGTTGTCTAATCTTCAGCAAATTTTGCCAGTGTCTCCGATTTATGGAATTTTGACTTAAACTGAAAAGTCTAAAAAAAAAAAAAAAGGATATTTTCTTGTTCACATCATTTTGGGACAATGTGTCTTTTTACAAATTTATACTTCTGTTGAAAGATCAGCTAGCAGATTTTATTTTATGGACTTTTTTTTTTAAAAACATTTAAATTAGTATGTACATTTTTAATATGCTGACCTTACAGCTTGTTAGTGTTTCAATTAATTACTTTTGCATAATGTATGGATTTCATTCAGTCCTGTACCCACTGGTGCTTGAATTCTTCTGTGGCAGATGTCTGTAGTGTCAGATTTAAAGTCTGCTGATAACTTTCTATAGATCATTTATTTTGACAACTGTGTAGTGTTTGTTTCAACACTTGAATAATGACAGTTTTGTAATGTTTATAACTGCAGGTATTTAGTGCTTCTATAGTCTATTTCCAAATAAAATACTAGCATTAAATAAATCTCTGTTATAATATTAAAATATATTTATGCAATTTCATTTGGTTTGATTCCATATTTTGTTACTAAATTTTTATGTATACAATCAATTTATATATGTATATGTAGATATTTCTATATACAATCAGTTCTTTATTTATATATGTATATTAAGTTCCTAATGTTTTACTTGTGTTTGAGCTCATGAGCATTGCTAGAGGTATTTGTTTTTTTAACGAATTGGTTTACAAATATATATACAGTATAGTCCATTTTGTCTTAATCTTAATGTTATCAATTTTACAAATGCTTTACATGTTAATTCAATGTTCAAAGTAAATTAAAACTCAATACAATTTTATATTAACTAATGCTGATAAAATATTTTCTATGATTTTTTAAAATTCTTTTAGTAAATGAACTCATGTATTTTAAATCAGTGTTTATTGATGCACTCCTACACTCAGCTACACTCATTTGCTACACTCAGCTACACTCATTTGCTACACTCAGCTACACTCATTTGCTACACTCAGCTACACTCATTTGCTACACTCAGCTACACTCATTTGCTACACTCAGCTACACTCATTTGCTGCCCATTTATTCTCATTCTATGCTCAGATACTCTCCTCTCTGATCATTTACTCTCACTCTATTCTTAGATACACTCCTCTCACATCAGCTACCCACACTCATTGCTCAGCAACACTCACCTTGGCTACACTGAACTCACCTCAGCCACACTCAAGACTTTGCTCAGCTACACTCACTGCCTCAGTTTTGTCAACTATATATACATTGTTTAATGAACAAACACACTTTCTGCTGGGCTTGACAGACATTTCTTGTTCTTTCCTATTTATAGCTGGAAATTTGTGTGAGTTTTATGTATTCCTTTTGTCCATGAGAACTTCTGATCTAGTCTTGAGGGCACTTTTAAATTGTAGATTTAAGTGGAAATTCAGACAGTGGATTAATAGCATATTTTCACCAAGTCGCTGTCATTTCAAATGTGATTTATTTTAATAAACTAATTTAGTAATAAAAATAAAATCTTAATATCTATCCTGAGTAGGACAAGTAAACTAAAGCTGATCAGTTGTATAGACCTAAGTAGGGCAAGTAAACTAAAGCTGATAAATGGTATAGACCTAAGCAGGGCAAGTAAACTAAAGCTGATAAATGGTATAGACCTAAGTAGGGCAAGTAAACTAAAGCTGATCATTTGTATAGACCTAAGTAACAGAAGAATAATTACTTACTTAAATTATACAGAAGAGTCTCCACTTGGATACATTTTTAATGTTTCCGTCAACACAATGCAGCATTCTTATTAGCATTAAATGATGTCTCTATTTTTATTAAATGTCAGTATTGTGTATTGCAATAAATCAAACTTACTCTATTGATGATGATGATTGTTACAAATATTAAATGTTTATATTTTTGTCATGGGATTGCTGGCCAGTTTGAATACTTGTGTATTTTATTTATTGTGTACAAGTTATTTTACAATTCAATTTACAATTACAATTTATTGTCATATTATATATATAAGACTGCCACAGTAGATTATTTTAAAGGGATTGGCAGGTCTTTGTTTTATTTCTATAGTGGACCCCTAGCTAGTCATTGACAAATAGTAATGCTGTTTTAAAAATTGCGCTATTCCTCAAAGCATTATTTTTATTTATATATAGCTGTTTGAGATTTCTATTTTATCATGCAATGTTAATGTACGGTATTTAGTCAGTTAAATCAATCATGGCCATTTGAATCATCAGATTGGTGCTTAGTGTTTTCTTTTATTTGATCTTGAGGAATTTCAAAGTGTCTGATTTTGCGTCGAGTCATAACTGGCATTGGTGTTTTGTTGAAATGATAATTTGACTAAAATGATACATTTATAGGCTTGTCAGAGTACCCCACACCTTTTTTCAAGATGAGAGGGATTGGGGGAAAAGTGGGGCAAACTTTGCCTTTTGAGTCTTCCCATGACGTTCTTTTTAAATATCTAGTAAACATAAAAAGATGTATACAGAGACTGATAACATGATCAAACTCCTCTGCCATCTTGCCCCCATTAATTTGTATACATGCGAGAGGCTCAGATGATGATTTTATAAATATTAGCAAAGCCTTAGTCAAAATAAAACATTATTTTAATGTAAAGCAGTCGTAATATGAATGATTCATAGGTTGAAGGTTTACTTTGGTAGCCCTAAAGTCCTGGATGTCTGTTTAGCTTTTGAAAATAATGAATGTCTGCTTAGCTTCTGAAAGCCCCGAATGTCTGCTTAGCTTTTGAAAACACCCTATACCTCATAACTAGCAATGGAATACTCAACTAACCTTATATATACTTTTTTGCTGTAAATTTCATTACCTTTCGTTAAAGAGAATGATCAATGATAAAATTATGCTAATTTAAATAAATAATCTTTGTGTGTTGAATTGAAAATAAATCTCTCTGAATCTGTAAGAATGATTGAGAATCTGTAAGAATGATTGAGAATCTGTAATCTTTCAATTGGTCTTAAATGATAGTGTGAATTTATCATTTTTATTGTATGGGACATTTATGACTGCTGTTCATTGTAAATAAAATTCAATTATTTTAACATTGTATTTATTACACATCTGTCATGTGTTCTAAAAACATGTCAAGTAATATGATTGATGAGTTCAGTCAAAATATCAGAATATCTGCATCATCATGCGTGGTGTTGCCGGTAAAGAAATAAAACAGTCCCATCCAATCCAATAATGTTTGCTCACAGTAGAATTAACCAGATTATCTTTTATGGTCACCAGTTGCAAAATATTTAATGAGACTATAAGTCTGGTAAACTAAATTCTACATTAATTGTGAAAATGTTATTGTTATACTATCATTGATTAATCTTATGATGGTCCCTTTGTTTGTATTTTGTTGTTGTTGTTTTTTTTGGTTTGCTGGTTATGTTGGTTTCTTTTAGACTCATGGCTTATAGTTAGATTTTAAAATTTAGCATTTAATTGTTCACAACTTTTTACCCCCTCGCTTTAAGTCTGTTTTTTGCTACATTGTTAAGAGTTTCCTACTTGACTGTTAAGTTTAAATTTTAAAACAATGTTTTTGAACAGTGGGCAGTGGGGATTGTGAGCCTTAAGATATTAAGCTCTACCATATCATATTAAATTGGTTTGTTTAGTTCAAGGAAGCAAATCTAACTGCCAGGAACATTGACTGCATGTGTTAAAAAGTCTTATCTCAACCATAACAAAATAAAAAAACTTATATTTTTAATATTTATTTAACAAACCGCTTTATTTGAATTATTCATTCTTACTTAAAATACTTTTGTTTTTCTTGTGCTTCTTTATGTTAATAATTTAATACTTCCTTTGTCAGAGATTTCAAACTTTTTCTGTGAGTGGTCTCCCCTAGATCTACTATTTATAACTCCATAATGTGTTGATAGTATTAGGTTTTTTGCCATGCATTTATTGATTGTTAATGCTCACAATTTCTTTGTTGCATATACCATTATAAATTATATATATATATATTTATTTATAGACTGGAAATTTGTTCACAATTGTATTTCATTAACTTTGCATGCCATAGGGAGATATTTTAATGAGCCTCATGCCAGTCATGTCAATTAATAGCAGGTTCTTTTAATAACATGGCACTTAACAAAAATATCTGATCTTAAATTGTAGTAATCAATGGCCAGCTAACAATAATGGTTCGAGGAAAAACATTTTCAGTCTGGTAATATAAAAAAATTGTGCTACAGCTTTCCATAAGTTATCTTACCATGGATAGCTAAAAGTTATTCTACTCTATGTGAGATTACAGTTTAAAATATACACAAAAACATCCATTTGTCATCATTTGGGTTGATTAATTCTGGCACACACTTATATGAAATTTTTAAAATTAAAACAATATTCTTTTGAATTCCTGCAGTTATAGTAGGCCTATATGATGTGCATTCTTTTGAATTCCTGCAGTTATAGTAGGCCTATATGATGTGCATTCTTTTGAATTCCTGCAGTTATAGTAGGCCTATATGATGTGCATTCTTTTGAACGTTCAAGTTATTCTCAAACATAAACTGAAACTTTGAGTGTGACTAAAATGAAGCAAAAGATAGCTTCTAGGAAAACACCCTCGTTTCATTATTGTAACATAAGGAGTTTTTCTGGGCAGTCCTGTCTTTGAACTAGCACTGAATGATGTTTAATTATGATGGAAGAGAATGGTAGAATTTTTGTGATGGAAAAGAATGATAGAATGTTTATGATGGAAGAGAATGGTAGAATGTTTGTAATGGAAGAGAATGGTTGAATTTTTGTGATGGAAGAGAATGGTAGAATTTTGTGATGTAAGAGAATGGTAGAATGTTTTTGATGGAAAAGAATGGTAGAATGTTTGTGATGGAAGAGAATGGTAGAATGCTTGTGATGGAAGAGAATGGTAGAATGTTTGTGATGGAAGAGAATGTTTAAGTGGTGTGTGTTTCACTGAGAGCTTGCATGACAGACAGAAATGTTTTCACTGTTATGCTTATTGAAGGAGACAATGATAACCACATATAGACATTTAAATATTGCTAATGATTGAACTGAGTGCTAAAGTTTTGACTGATGTATTTGCAATAACTGGTTTGGATGCTCATCTTCCTATCCCATGAAGTGTACATATCAAAATGTGTATATGTTGAGCTACAGCATGCTCTCAGCAATATTGGTGTGAATAATTCTTTTATTAATATGTACATAGATATTTTTGTTTAGCATTTTAAGTAATAAAAAAATACATACACTATTTCTGATGATCTCATTGTATTTTCTTTAATAATAGGCTACAATGGGTCAAATGTGTGGCAAAGACAATGACATATTTTTCTCGATTGCACGCAATGTAAGCGCCAGGATCCTGCTTAACCGTCTTAATACGCATCTTGAGAAGGGTCTCCTGCTAGAAAGTCAAAGTGGTATCCGTAAATAACGCGGGAATATTGATATGGTGTTAGCGGCCAGACAATTAGGGATTGTTCATAAAGGATGTGCGAAAATATACGCATCTTTTCAAACCCCTATACGTATCCACATTTATCCTCGTTTGTCTTACATCCCTCACCCTCCTGTTGCGGCCCTCCTTACCCAGCATTATACATTAGTATAACAGATGCTTGTCTCAATATACAACGCTCACTATAATGTCAGACAGGTGCAGCCAGGCAATGGGTGCCAGGCACTCTCGAAAATATTCTGTAGCTGTAATCGTACGAATTGAAATAGTCCAGCCATAGAAGATGTCTGGTATTTGAAAAATTAAACGTAAGCAGAAGGCTCAAAGCAACATATACCAAAATATTCGCCTGCGGACGCCCACAACATCCTTTACACCCCAGCCCACAACATCCTTTACACCCCAGCCCACAACATCCTTTACACCCCAGCCCACATCCTTTACACCCCAGCCCACAACATCCTTTACACCCCAGCCCACAACATCCTTTATACCCCAGCCCACAACATCCTTTACACCCCATTTTCCTTGTCCGCAGTGGTCCGCATTAGAAGAACCCCCCTCCCCCCCTTTCTTTTCGGACGTTCATTATGGGCAACACCATACAAGAAATGATCAGGTACAATATGTTGACATCTTTTCCACCATGTAGACCTGACCAAGACTTTCGACACTATTAGTAATGAATGTCTTTAGAAGATCATGGCAAAATATGGATGCTACACGAAGTGCCATGCATATCAACGGTATAATAATGCCATGATTCAGGCTAGAATTTCGGAAAATGGAGAGAAGTCTAAACCATTCCCTGAGCCTAGTGGCACTAGAGAAGGTTGCGTCCAATACCAAAATTGTTTCAGCCTCGTGGTCTCTGCAAACCTGACTGATGTTTGATGAGAGGGAAACATTAAGCTCGTCATCAGAAACCGAACTGGTGGTAAACTATTTAACCACCGGAGATAACACGCTGAATCCAAGTCTTGACTGACATCATCAACGAATTTCTGTATGCCGACGACTGTGCCCTAATCCCTGAATCAGAAGAAAATATGCAATCCAGTGTTGACAATTTCTCCAGTGCCTGCACAAACTTCGCTCTCATGTTAACACGGAAAATCCTGAGCTCCTGCACCGGTTAGCTCCCCGACAACCTTACATTAAGCTGATCTTTCAATCAAATGGCGGCATCGGTAAACAGCTTCTTGGCAGCACACTGTCGCTATAGGTAACTATCAATGGCGAGGCGATTCTTTGAATTGCAAGAAGCCTGTAAAACGTATCGCAAATGTCTAAAAATGTATTGAGCCCGGGAGATACATAAGCACTCAAACCAAATAAGGGTATACAAATACAAGGTTGATATGCTCAATTATCTGAGGAGTCCAATTGCAAACCCTGCTTAGGCGATTTTTTAAAAAAAAATGAGTTAGTCCCCTTGGCTCATTTATGAAGTGCTATTTCACAATATTTTACTAGTTTTTAAAATCAAAACCCGCTAAGTTCGCTTATTTTGCTATTTAAAAACAGAGTGGCTAAAGGTACCCGGGTACCCGGGTACCTATAGCAGCAATTGGCTATTCGGATCCGGCTGGTCACGTGAGGGCTTTAGATTATTCGGTTGGTCACGTGATAGTTATGACCGGATACTTCCAGTTGGTTTGCAATCTTAGAGCCATGGCCATTATTATCAATCGAGGAATGTGTCATATTTTGAAGAATTTAATTTAGCGTTGAAGAAACACGAGGAACAATGTGCGTACATCTAAAAGCCAGTAAGAATACGTTTATATTTATAATTTTATTGTATTTTTAAATTCTATTTTAAATATAGTTTTATAATCATTAACATGACATCAATCAAGATTCAAGATCAAGGTTGCTTTTTTTTTTTTGGCGGCAAATCGGCTGCTGTCTTATCTGTAATTGTAATGAAAAGTTTTGCTGCGACTATTCGGACACCTTATCAGAAGTGGGTACTTCAATTTTAATTCACCGCAAAAATTATTATTATTCACTTTTCCCATAAAACAAATGTTCTTTTGATAAAAAAAAAAAAATGCTCAAAAACAATTCGGAGAGATCAACACACAGAGAGATCAACCCGCGGCCGCCATCTTGGTTATCGTGACCCACGAACTTATGTCCTAAATGTATCCCTAAACTAACCTGAACCCTAAATGTATCCCTAAACCTAACATGAACCCTAAAATGTATCCCTAAACCTAATCAATCTGAATTAGCCTAAAAAACTTTTAATTCAAAAATTATTATTCATTATTTCACACTTCTAATAAAACAAATGTTATTTTGAATAAAATCATACTTACTTCTTTAAAGGTCTTCCGCTACTGTAGTGGCCAAAATTGAACAATATCGTCTAGAATTGCGTTGAAGACATAAAAACCATTTACTTTAACACGTTGATGCCACATGTCCACATGAATACCCATAGACCTATACAAATGGAGCATATGTCTGTGTGTTCCATTGTGGCGCTTGTTTCTCTCTTTTACTTTTGCAGATTTCCACAATCGTTCAATGCTTTGGAAAGTTGAATAGCTTTGAATAAAAACATACTTACTTCTTTAAAGGTCTTCCGCTACTGTAGTGGCCAAAATTGAACAATATCGTCTAGAATTGCGTTGAAGACAAAAACTATTTACTTTAACACGTTGATGCCACATGTCCACATGAATACCCATAGACCTATACAAATGGAGCATATGTCTGTGTGTTCCATTGTGGCGCTTGTTTCTCTCTTTTACTTTTGCAGATTTCCACAATCGTTCAATGCTTTGGAAAGTTTGGATCCAAAAACTTAACAGAATGAATGACCGTTTGTTAAGTCTATCCCAGAGTGTTGCCAATTGCATTATATGCTCTCCATTGATCTGACATGACTGTTGTGCCCAGCAGGATGTGTGCTGTGATTATCGGCATAAGGCATAAGTTTAATGTGTAGCTGCTGATCTATCTTGTACACAAAATATGAAACACTCACTAATCTCCTGACAAATGCCTCCAAAGACCTATTGTTGTGGCAAAACTCGCCCGACATGATTTTTCCTGCATGTAAACAGACTCGTCGATTTCGACTGAGAATAAACATGACTTACCGGTGTAAATTATTAAATTATGTGAATTTTTTGATGGATGAAGCATGAATGGATCCTAACACATGTGTTTTGGGAAATAAGGCCCATGGAGGCCCTTGAGACACCCCTGGCACAGAGTTCTACTCCTTTTCCTGCCCTCGGGGTACTTTTCGGTTGCTTTAGACAGAGCGGTCCTTTTCACCATTGTGCATCCAAATATGGTTTATTTGAGCTGGGTGTTACTGAGAAAGTTGTCTGCATACTTATTAGTTATTATTATTATTCTCTCTCACAAACATTTTAATGATATATTGTGTAAAAATTAGCATAACTACTCAAATGGGGTGCTTATCCCATGAGGCATATTTAAAGGCTCTATTTTTTTTCTAAAAATTCATAGGGATCATCTCTATCCAATTCAGAACCACTAATCCTAATCCAAGGATTCACAGCATTATCGTAAACATCATTTTGTCTGTCTTCATTACTTTCCTGATTGTTTTCGTCAGTGTCAGATTCACTGCTAGTCAGCGAGAGATCAAAAGGGTTACATCCCAAGAGTTTCCCAAGCGTTTTGGAGTCACAGCACCGTTGCTGCACCCACGTCTTTTCAATTTTGCTCTAAGCCACATTCTTTGTGCACTGTAAAATAGCACTTTTTAAACAATCTAATCCATTTTTGAAACCTTATACTTATACAAGAAGACATACCTCATTAACTTCACTTGACTTTATCAAAACAATATTTAATTGATACAGCATAGACGCTGCACAAAACCAACTGCTACTTTAATAAGTACAGAGTACCAAGTAGGTTGGAGAACTAGTGAAAAATACCAACTTAATTATAATTGGCTTTTATTAAGTCCATTAATTTTTTGACACTTCAGGTTGCAGCAGGACACAGTCTGGGAGCCTCTGTCCTAGTCAATTACATGCCATAATAAACACATATCTTTACATTTTCTTTAACACCTAGCATCATCCTAATCCCCCTTCCAATAATAAATATTAGTATCTTGATCCCTTGAATGCACTTTATATAAACATAAATCCCACAAGTGCATGTAAAAAATATCGAAAGACTGTATTGGAATGATTAGGTTAGGGTAAATCAGTGGTTCTCAACCTAGGGGTCGCGGGACCCTTTTCCAGGGGTCGCCTAAGACCATCTGAAAACATATATCCTTACAGCTATGAAGTAGCAACGAAAATAATTGTGTGGCTTGGGGGTCGCCATGACACGAGAAACTGTATTAAGGGGTCGCGGCACTAGAAAGGTTGAGAATCACAGGGGTAAAGTCTTGCACATTCCTAATTTAGTTAAAATTAGATACAAATCCCTAAAAAAATATATAAATTTCCTTCTGACATATTGAGTGTATTTTTGCTGTAAAAGAAATAATTAAAAAATGTAAAAGAGCTATTTAGATTGATTGCTTCTTATATTTAGATTCATCTGTCGATATAGCATACATTTTTTAAAAAAAAATCATAGTAGTAATAATCAAGAGTTACATCTTGCAGGTTAGAATTATATTACTATTGATCTGTGACAAAAAATCTTATTTAAATTTTTAAAGATTCACTACTGTAATGCAGTTGTAGTGAAAATCTTGCGCTGAGCTTGACGTGACCATTTTCAAGGTTTTCTTTTGTTCATTTAACACCACCTCCCTAATTCCAGTAGTGGTTGGACTTTAACTATTTAATAGATTAAATAAACAAAGCTATTCAACTTTCCCTTAGAGAACCAGGAATTTTTTGTCGAAACACCCATGCAAAGTTCATTTAACACCACCTCCCTAATTCCAGTAGTGGTTGGACTTTAACTATTTAATAGATTAAATAAACAAAGCTATTCAACTTTCCCTTAGAGAACCAGGAATTTTTTGTCGAAACACCCATGCAATCATGGCTGGTGTAAAAGCAATGATTAACCAAGTGTGTGATTAATTTTTTTGGTACTTTTTATGATGGTAACTTTCAGGTTGAAATAAATGGAACAATTATTGTTCATAGGATATTGTCTTCATATTAATGCAAGCTTGCGATCTAATATAATAAAGTTTCTGTCTTCTACTAATTAATGTATTATTTTACTTCCAGGTTAAAGTTGTTTTCACAGAGATCACTTGAAGACCCCCATCACTGCCAGAATTCACAGCTGCTCTTATGATGAATGTGCAGGAGGAATCATGACATGCCAGGACAATGACTGGTCAACATTTTACTTCAGGTAAATCCAGTCCTTTTTATTCTATTTATTTTTCATTACGTATGCCACTAATTTAAAAATAAAACTTGTTGGTTTATTTTTACATTTTAACTTGATGCTTGATTTATCACACTGGGAAATAATCTTGAGGTAACTTGCCATTAGTGGAATCTTGGAAATTTATTCCCATAAGCCAACCACAATCTTAGTTTTGGCCAGGAAAACCCTCAAAAGTGTGTAATCTGCTTATTAGTGTACTCTTTCAGTTTTGGTTGGGAAATTATTTTAAAGGTTTTCATCGAAACCTTAAAAATCATTGCATATTAAAAAGACTTAAAACTATTAAACATTCAGTATTATGTATAACGACTCACTTCACTTTTCTACATATATATACCGTAACCACACTGAACAGAATCAGTCATATGCTCACACACAGACACAATCTTATTGTTTTCTATAATAGAATCAATGTACCTGGTGAAAACCTTCTGTGACCGACTCAAAGGCCAACTTATACCATTGAAATATTTTTTGCGTAAATAGGGCTTTGAATAGGGATCTACAGTACATGCTGATTTTTTATTTATAGACTTATGTGTTGATCATTCTTAAACATCATCCAAAAATTCAAATTAAATAATTATAATAATAAGTTTGCCGCTAAATGGGAGAAATAGAGATAGATAAACAGATCAATTTGTTAATGCTGATCATTAGTAGGGCCCTCTCTTGTTTCACCACATCCTTCCATTCAGACATCATCATCATAGGTGCTACAGCCCATCATAGGGGCCTGGTCTGCTCGTCTGCTCTACAACATCCTCCCTTTTAAGCTGATCCATGACTTTACACCTTCCAGGTGATTTTAGTCCTTTACAAAACAATCCATATCAGTCTTGGTAGACGGATGAGTCGTTAACCCCTAGGCTTCTGTCTGTAGATCACTTTTGCTGCTCTACAATCTAATATCCTCTCAAGGTTTCTTGCCCAAAGCAGCCTGCACTTTTAAATTGCAGCAACTACTGATGGTTCCGGTACTGAAAATGTTCATTAGGAAATTGCATCAGCAGGCTGCCGAGCTAGTACATGAGCTCTTTATGCCCTCCCCAAAGTACACACACCCTCACCCCCCAAGCCTGAGTTATCAGGCTGGGAAGCGGAACGTTGGAGATTTCCCTTTGCCAGGACAGCCCCAGCTCTCACTCACTCCATTGAGTACTAGTGGAGGTCACCCTAACACAAGGACTTCCGGTAGGCCGATGGCGCTTCTCTCACAGCATCAGGAGTCGGGATGGTGTATTTACATCCTAAAATCTTACCCTGCCCATCCCTGGTAACGCCTGACGCCGTTGGATACAGATTTCTACAGTGGGTTTCTACCTTGAAACTAATTTACGAAGCAGCTGGGACGAAACGGTTGCAACTACTTTAACTGCTATGTAAATAGAACCATTGGCATGAGTTGCCACTACCCACCTCATGCCTCGTATCCTTAAAGGGCAATATGTAATCATGCTCCCTCCCCTGTTTCAGAAGTTTTATTTTCAGCTGCAGATTTTCCACAGCTGGTAGTCCTTTAAGTGCTTCCATTTTCGGCAGATACTATGCACGCTCTTTGTCTGCCAGCACAGGCTCACGCAATAATGGTGGTTTGGTCCCAGTCTAGCGCTAGGGGGCAGCACCTCTTTAGCCAGCAAGCCACTACAAACTTGTCAACCAGAGCCCCAGCGGATATATATACCCATCCATCATTATCTAACACTGGACTGTAAATTTTTCTGAGGATTTTCCGGGTATTGAACAGGTTCTCTTTTTGTCTGGCTGTTTTGCATTACCATTGGTCTTATGATAATAGAAGTTGTGTATAGGGCCATCGTAGTTTTCTTTGAGAGATTTCTGCTTCCTAGTTGTAGCTCGTGTAGGCCGAAATAAGAAGAATGGCCTGCTTTTTATCCTTTCTTTCATCTCTGTCATTATTTCATCTGTCTCTCTCGCTCACTCACTCTCTCTCTGGTGTGCTTGTTTACTTTTTGTCCCCTGACTGTCGATATGTGACATTAACATACACTTTGTATTCACTTCATTTACCTTTAGAGGTAACTCTTCTAATTCATGGAATGCTTAAATTATATCAATGCTGCTTCTCCCCATAAAGCTATGTTGTCTGCATATGCTAGGTACTGCACTGGTTGGGCTTTTTAAAGTTGGTTGGTGTCCTGGTGGTTGAGATTCTGATACGTTGTTTGTGATAGTTCATCCTGTGCTCACGTTTGTTTCTCTGGAAGTTGTTTTTGATAGTTTATTTGGTGGGCACATGCATTCCTCAAGTACTCTTCCTGTACTTTGATTCTTTTTTGGAGGTAGCCATCGTCATGTATAAACCAGGTACGTTTGTTAGATACTCTAAGTTTCTATAGTTAGAAACTCCAGGTTTCTATAGTTAGAAACTCCAAGTTTCTATAGTGTACTTTCCAGATATTTCCTGTCTAAGCTGTTGTGTAGTCCACATATGGTTGGTGTATGGGGATCTTATATTCTTAGCATTTCTTCTGGAGACATCTGGTGGTCAAAATATGATCTGTGGTGGGTCTATTCTGTCTGAATTCAAATTGATAGTCACCAGTAAACCTTTTCAGTTTTCTTGCTATTAATTTGTTGATGATTTTGTAGGTTACATTAATTAGGAAGATTTTGTAATTTGAGCATTCCAGTTTAGATCCTCTCATGTGAATTGAGCGCAGTACCCCTTTTTATTTGGCATTTCTCTTCTTCCTGCCAAATTCTTGATATGAAGCTCTATATTTGTCTATGCAGTTCGTTTTCACTTAGTTTTATAAGTTCCACAGTGATAAGGTCGGTTCCTGGGGCTTTATTATTTTTCATGGTAAAGATCACGCTTTTTGTTTCATAGTTGGTTGGCTGACCAAAGGGTACAGTTCTTGTGGTAGTTTGTAATCCTCATTGGCTCCACCATAAAAGCCATATAGCATCCCTTCAAATTGTTGTGCCCATCTAGTACCTTTTCTGTGATCAGTTCCTTATCTATAATGCTGATCACTGATAGGATTCCTAATAAATGCTGCTAGTTGTGCTGTATGCATGAATAAACAAATCCATGTCTTAATTGAAAGCTATTTTATTTTATAAAAAAAATGTGATAATTAAAACATTTTTATCTTCCCTTATTATAGTATAGGCTATATTTTAGAATGAAAACCTAAAAACATGTTAAAGTTTAGACTGTAGTGATTTGAAGAAGTTTTTTACCGTTTGTGCTGGTCGTCACTGTCCATCATATACATTTGCCTTTTTAAAACATATAACACAGTATAGCTTAAATTTCTTTTAAAACCTTTTCACAGCGCTCCCATGTATTTCCAAAAATCTGGGGAGGGGGGGGGGGTGTTTAGCAAGCCTTAATTTTCTGAAAAGGGGATGCAGCGTAACAATGCATCTTTTTTCAGGTTTGCACAGTTCCTTATACCTAACCTTGTTGCTACCATTTTTAATATATTTTTGCTTGTCTCGCTCTCTCTAATCTTCAAACTGCACCAAGTTGGGTGTCACCTTGTAATGTGTATGCATAATGTGGGGTGTGTACATAAGGTGGTTTGTACGCCCCACATTGGAAAACAATTCCATTAACCAAAGAGATGTTGTAGAATAGATTAATTATGTAAGCCTACAATATTATAATTCATCATAAAATCACCTTTCTCTTCTAACTTAAAAAATTAGTGTAAATCAGTAAATCATTTGTTTCAACGCAACTGAATAAAAAGCAAAAAATTATAAAGTATGTCATTCAACACGGCTCCTCAGGAATAATCATTCATTTTGAGCATCTTCTAAATCTTAATTTACTGTAGTTACTGCAGTTATTAACTCTCAAAAAACAGCAGATTTTTCAATTTGTTGATATTACAACTAACTATCAAAGTGTCTCATAGGTGTAATTTTGTAGCTAAAGGTAATTGCATGCTCTTATATTGATATTAGGTGATGCTCTTTAATTGATATTAGGTGTTTGTTCAAAATATACTTTCCAAAATTTATTTATTATTATTATTAGGCAAAACAAAACATTTTGGAGTCGACAAAAAACATAGCATCACAGCTTTACAAAGAAGGGAAAAAAAATTGTTTCCAATTATATTAGTTAAATTTATATTTTATTACCATATACTCAATACTACTACTAATACTACAACAAATATTCATTTTTCAAAAGAATAGACTCACTTTGTGGACAACGTATCAATCAAGGAAATAATGTCACAAAAGTCACAATTATAATTTAAAATAAAATAATTTTCAAACATATGCATGTAATTATCACTTTAAAAATTATTATTAAGAATTAAATAAAAATAAAAGCTAAGAAAAAAGGTACATTTTTATTTTATATCGGGGATATTGATCAGATTATCTAATCGGTCCTCCAGATGACGACAAAGGATCTTTTCACAAACAAAGGATCTGACCCTTTTACCCTTGTTTTGGAAATGCAATTTGAATTTTGTTTGTTATTGTCATGTTGCAGCGCACTTGTAAAAATGTCAGACTTTACGGTACATCGTCAAAGATTAGATAAGATTCTGTTATTGATCCAAGAGGGTGGGTTGTATCATCCAAAATGTGTTTGATTTTACAATATCTTTCTTCAAATAGTTCTTCCAGTGAAAGATGATTAGTTTGTGTTATGTTCCTAGCTTTCTTGATAAGTTGGTTTATGTGGTGTTTAATATCAGACGTTGAATTCCCACACCAGCAGGTAATACTGAAATTGAGCAGGCTTCCAATTGTTGAAATGTAGAATAAGTTTACGCCGAAATTGTACAGTTTTTTTAGGAAGGCGAGTCTTTCTGAATATACAGCATTTGGCTGTGCTCCTGCCATGTGAGCTTATTATTAATGGTGACACTTAAGTACTTATATGCATCTACTTTCTCTCCACTTTGATTTTTATGTCGAGATCTGTAATCTGGTGTTCCTCCCTCTTGAAATCAAGAACCTTTCCTTTGTTTTTGAGACATTCAACGGGAGAAAATTTTCATCGCACCAATTGATAAAGCTTGTTACTAAGTTGCGGTATAAGCCTTCTCCTTCAGATAGTAAGCCAATGATGGTGGCATCATCAGCAAATTTTAAGATTGGAACTGTGTCGCTTGAGCTTTGAATATCATTGGTATATATTGTATACAGTACAGGGGAGAGAAAGCAGCCTAAATGTCATAATGTCCTATGTTCCCTAAAGTGTTCATTAATTGCTACATTTTCATGACGTTGATACAGTTCTTTTTATTTTGCATTAAGGAACATAAGAGTCTCCCAATTTTGCACAGCTTGTCTCCTTTATTTTCAGTATCAGAAACTTTTTGGAAACTCAGTGTGGCCATGAATCTGTCCTTAGTCATATTTCATCATATAAGGATTCCCTGGACCACAGTTGTGTAAAATAAGTACTTAAATAAGTACTTTATTCATAATAAATCCTCTTAGTTGATAAAACTCTTCAATGATGTTATACCAATTTTATAAAACAAAGTTTGTTTGGTTCATTGTCCTGCACATTGCAGTAAATTAGAGTTTGAAAAAGTCTATTTGCTTTTGAAATCTCCTTATATCTCTCTTGTTTAAACATTCATCAGTAAGCAGTATGCTTTTTATGTCTGGTCTAAATGCACAAATCCACTTTGAGCCCCACAGTCATTGTCATCATAATCATACTCATCGACATCTGCCCATCATAGATGCTGTCAAAATATATTTAAATTTAATTGATTTAGCTCAAACACAAATTTACAATCTAAATAAAAAGACATCAAAATAGAAAGCAATCGTCCTCAATAACTTTTAATTCAATTTTTCATTGAAAAGGGAACTCAGCTGATTGTCTACAAAATACTAGCCATGGATACAGCATTGTTTACATTTGACATTGGGCTAACTGAAAAATAATAATATAACAATCATTTTATAAATACACATTAGTTTAAGTTAAAACAAATAAATAATGCTTTCTATTTTTTATAACCATTTACGAATTTTATACTACCATGAAGAAAGCTAATAATAGGGCTAAGAAGTAGATATCACACTATTAGTTGAGTAGAAATGAAAAATGTAAACGAAACATATTTACTATTATTATGAAAAGGGTTTGGGAAATGTAGGGGGGGGGCCATGTAATTAATGTTAGATGAGACACTTTTTTCAAGGTCACTACACTTTACTGAGACGTTAGCATGCCTCAAATTTGAAATACCCGATAATTTTTAAAATGCTATTTCTAAAAGGAAATATGGGAGGTGGTGATATGAAACCTTTTTGTGTGTTCATGTGAGGAGTGGGGCAAAAATGGTTGTGAAGAACTGCTGTAAGTGGTGGGGGTTGTACAATATCTTAGCAATAATTATAATCATTGGTCAAAACTTACACCCCTCCTTAGTTTAAAGTTTAACTTTATTTGAATAAGTTTGAGAACCACTGTGCAAGTGTGTTAAAAGTGAAGTAAATTTTGATGGGTAAAAAGAGTTCGAAATGATACTAATCAGAGGCGTAGCGAGGATGTTTGGCGCCCGGGGACAAGATTCATTTTAAAGCGCCCCATTTTCTTTTTTTTAACTCTCAAAACTGTTATTTTTATCAATAAAATATCAAAGCACATTTTGGCACCCCTAACTAGCCCCCCCCCCTTTCGCTACGCCTCTGATACTAATGCACATGCTAAATTTATTAAGCATTCCTTCATCATGAGCTGTAATCATTCTTCAACAGGAATGAATGGTCAAGAGCAATTACAAGATGAATAGTCAAGAGAAACCACACCTCAACAAGACATATTCTAATGATCTTCCATCTCATAGAAATCAATCCATTAAATGACAACTTTGGACAATAAGGTATGTGAAATTTTACTATGAAATGAATGAGCGTGATAGGTTGGGCCACCTGGTTATAGCAAATAGTAAATGTATAGGAAATGTTCAACATCAATACAGCAAAATATTTTGAAAAAAATACCTTTAGCAGCATAACAATCGGTCGACTATACTACTTATGTGAAAACTTGGGCTTAAACAAAAAATAGTAAATATAAAATGAGCAATAATATTTGTTATTTAAGATTTTATTAAATACCGGTATAATGAAACGAGCAATAGTCATTGTTACCTGTATTTATCAAATTAAAAGATGAATCAAATTTCATAATAATTATAAAAAAATCTAATTATTTAGAGCAGTGGTTCTCAGCCTTTCTAATGCCGCAACCCCTTTATACAGTTCCTCATGTTCTTTTAACTCTTGTGACAGCTTCTTCGTAGCTGATATTTGCCGATTATTAATCAATCAGTAAGTTCCGATGACTTTTTCCGACTCATTCAGTATTAGACTCTGAATCCATATCGACATCCTAGCATAGCTGGAGCACCATCTTTGCAAACAACCCAAACCTTTTCCAAGAGATATTATGATCTTTCAGAAATAAACCGTCAAATACATCATGTGCAGAAAAGAAACTCATCTTAAAGTCACCATCATTAATATACCTCACATAAACTAGTAACTGTGAACAGTTTGCAACGTCTGTAGATTCATCAAGCTTGATACTAAATATTGGAAGTGGAGATTTAATTTCCTGGATTACCTGATCAAGAATCTCAACTGACATGTCATCTGTTTGTCTACGGACAATGTCGTTAGATACGGAAATTGCACTCAGCAGGAAAAAAAGTAAATTACTGGAGAGGTGGGCTGAATATTTTGAGAACATAATAAATGCAGACAATAGATGAGATGAAGATTATCAACCACCAAATGGAGGACCAGGCCCTTTCATAAACTAGCTAACTCTAGAAGAAACCACAAAGCCCCTGGAGAAGATCTCATCACAGCAGAAACTAAAAAATGGCAAGGAGAGAAAATTCCAACAGAATGGCAAACTTCACTAATAACACTAATACACAAACTACAAAGGAATTTCCCATATTAAATTTTACATACAAAATACTGACAAAAGTAGTTGCCAAAAGACTACAGCCGTTCACTGAAGAAATACTAGTTGACTTCCAATGTGGATTCAGACAAAATAGATCAACAACTGATCCGATGCCTATTGGAGAAATGTTACAAATATAATATCCCAGTAAATCAACTCTATGTGGACATATCAAAAGGCGTGTGACAGCATCAAAGGAAAATATCTATATATACTCAGGAGTTGGCATATCCTAAACTAACTCTGTCAAGGCCGATCCCAATCCCGGGTGCAAGAGGAGGAGGGTTGGCGTGAGGCCAGCTACCTCACCTGTAAAAACCAACAAATTTCAGTCCTGAGAAGAGAGAGCTCATTTCAGGGAAGAGCTGTGAAGCCTTGTGGCCAAACCCAGGCTATACTGGAAGCCTCAAAGCCGAAGACCTCCTTTCTAAGGAAACAAACATACACTGCTTGGCATCTGTGAAACAAAGATGGATACAAGCTGAACAGATAAATTTGGCCTCTGGAGAAATATGCTCTGCGCGCGCAAGGAGTCGCCTTTTGTCAAGGATGGCACAAGATGCATTGATTGGAAGCACATGGACCAAGAATAATAAAATAAAGATGAACATAATACAATATTACGCACCCACCAACCATAGCAAAGAAGAAGAGAAAGAAACGTTCTACAATAGACTACAGCAATAATAGAAAAATTCCCAAGTAGAGACCTGAACATTTTAATGGGAGACCTAAATGCCAAGATCGAAAAAAAAAAAACAGTGGGTATGAGGAAATCATGGGACGCCATGGTGTAGGAGAGAGAAATGAAAATAGAGAAAGGCTAGCAGAATTCTGCGCAACAAATGACCTTGTTATTGGAGGCAGCGAATTCCAACATAAAAACATCCACAAAATAACATAGGTATCCCCGGACAACAAAACATAAAAAAGTTGGGTCTCTACAAGATGTACGAGGAAAAAGAGGAGCCGTTGTCGCATTAGATCATCGTTCTTGTTTGGGCAATACTTAAGTTAAAACCGAAGAAAAACTGGGAACGGCCAGCTGCTAAATGAACAAAATTCAACATAGTACTATTGACAAATGAGCAGAAACTAGAAGACCAAACAGAAGATGACCAGGTAGAACACAAATGGCAAAATATAAAGATAGCTGTAACATCCGCTTGCCAAGAGGTTTTAGGATCAGTGGAGCAGAAACACAAAGTCTGGCTCTCTAAGAAAGCGAAAGAGAAATATAAAGAAGCCAATCAAAGTATTAAAAAAAACAGCAGAAGAAGCAGCCGGGAAGGGCAACTTGAAAGAGCTCTACGACATTATAAGACAGCTGTCAGGAAGATAAAGAAGAACAAAAAAGATGGGTGGAATAGTTTACGGACCTATTCAACAGGCCCCCATCCAGCAAATAAAGACTTACAAATAGAAGAAAGCGCACCAAATAAGGAAGAAATAGCTCTGGGCATCAAACAGCTCAAAGTAACTCCACCGGATAAGATCACAGTGGAAATGATGAGAGCTGCTATAGATACAATACTTAACATGCTGCACATGGAAAGGAGGATATCTCATCAAGATCAAGGGGACCTCAGCAAATGTGCAATTATTTTGAATAGAATGAGAGACCAGGTCGACATGAAGCTACGAGATCAACAGGCAACATTAAGAATCATTGTAGAACAGCCCATCAAATGGAACTCTTACCTATATACAAATTTAATAGACTATGAAAAGGCCTTTAATAACCTGGACCGACAAACCATGTGGAAACTTCTTCGGCACTATGGATTACCAGAAAAACTAGTCTGGATCATTCAGAGTTCTTATGAAGAAATGACTTGCAGGGTGGTCCACGAATGTAGACACACAGATGACTTTAAAGTATAAACTGGAGTGGAAATAGGCCATACTTCAGTAGGGCAGTTATAAAATTCTCAAAAGTAAAAACATTACAAGAAAAACAGATTATTTTTTTTTTATAAAACTGTAATGAGACCAGTTGTAACATACACAGGTGAAACTTGGACTGTAACAAAACTGTCAGTAAACCTATTAAGCGCATGGGAGAGGAAAATATATGTTGCAATAAAGGATGAATATGGATGGAGAGTACTAACCACATACAACAGGAATGCCAACGTTGACCTGATATTACCACCACTCATGGTTATGAAGTAATCCAAATGTATTTATAATTCTATCATTGGTTATTTTACAAGAGTTAAAAGGTTCTGCATGTCTGATAAAGTTAACATCTATAGCTTGTAGTTGATTGAATTACCATCTATTTTGATGCAAAGGGTTAATTGATAATGCTATAATTGTAGATATGTAACAGACTTTGAGATTAGTTCAGCATATTACAACCCTGTCACCAAGGAAGTAAAGTTGAACTGATATTCAGATGAAACCACAAACTGTCATTAGGTGATTTCCCAATTGAAATGAAGTTAGCATTCAATAATTATAAATTCTGTAACTTGATGTCAATCAAAATATTTATTAAAATAACTTTTAATTTCGCTGTATTAACAACATAACAAAAACAAGGGATGTACCGATAAATGTGATTAATAAACTTGAACATATAGATTTAAATTGATTCATTTCTGTAGCGTTACATGGTCAGTTTAGCTGCTTGTTTTGTTAAATTTTTTACCAATACTCTTCAAGTTTTAAGTATGGTAGCATTTAATGATTTATGGGAAAGATGTGCATAGTTAAGGAGAGATTATCCACAAATTTTTTGGGTGATTAAATCCCAAAGTGTTATGTTTAGAGATGGGTTTAGTATTATCATTAAAATATTTATTTTCTCATTTTCTATAACCAATGGAGAGAAGTGAATTATAGAACAAGTAGCGTTCACAAAACAAAAGAAGACAAATAATATTTATAATGAATCAGTTTTTAAAATAATAAATTGTATGTAGTCTTATTTCATAGAGATAGAGGTGGCTGAGCTGTTACTATACATTTGATTGAATCTTTTTTTCAGTTCACACGTCAAAATTTTCGTTATATTTCTTTTTGAACGCACTATACTATATAGTAAAACAAAATAATGCGTTCAAAAAGAAATTTGAAGGAAGATTTTAACGTAAAAACTGAAAAATTGATTCGACTAAATTTCCGGATACGACAGAAAACATATCAATATAAATATTTCTTTTATTTTCAGATGGTGTTCAATAATTGAAGGCTAATAAGTTGGTGTAGAACTATTCAAGGCAAAGAGGATAAAGAAAAGTCAAAATGTCACATTCCTTTGATAAATAGATGGTGCTTAACTTAATGCAAAGAGTAGGAGAGAAAATGATATTTTTTATGTAAATAAAAGTATGTAAAGAGTATGAGAGAAAAAGATGGTGCTTAACTTAAGGCAAAGAGTGAGAGAAAAAGAAATAAACATTTGAAACAAAAACATTTGAAGTGTTTAAAAAATTTATTTAATTGAAAAAAGAAAATGAAAAGATGAATGCTCTTTATTTTAGGGGGAGAAAAACAAAAATTATCCCCGCGAGACGATCTCCAAAGAGATGAAAACATGAATACTCCTGGTGATATACAGTGAGTTATCTTTACAAAAGAAACATGTTAAAAATGATGGTGACTTGTTTGGTAACTTAAGGACTTGGTGAAATCCAAGCTACCTAAAAAATATGTAGGCACCTTATTCCACCAAGCCCTCCAATTACACATGTTACAGGAAAAATGTGAAATCCAGGCATTCTATAAGATCTACTT
>CAXITT010001052.1:133843-157001 GCA_964033795.1 Lymnaea stagnalis
TGGGGGGATCATGAAAACAAACAGAAATAACAGATTTCTTTCAATAAAAAAAACTATTCAATGACAGAATAAAAATAATTACAACAACATTAATGCGCTTATCTTATACATAAATAGTTTTAACGCTAAGTATGTACTCAGCACTTACACACGTTTTAAACAACTACCAAACCAGCATTGGAATTAATGAGGAATAGGAAGATAATGACTGTATTGGTTGTGAGACAATATGAGTTTATATTGGTTATGAGACAGAGTTTAGAGACAATATGAGTTTATATTGGTTGTGAGACAGAGTTTAATCTATAATTCTGAATGTAAGATGTTGCCTATACTTAATGGTATGTGTATTTTTTTTACTTGTTTACTTAATTTTCTAAGAGTCGTTTTTTTAAAATGTCCTACCAATGGAAGTTTTACTGTAATAGTAAGATGGTATCCTCTGTATTTCTGTAGGTAATGTCTTCACGTATGTAATAAGACCAATAATCATAATGTTCATATGAATTAATCTTTAGAATGCTGTTAAACTTAGTATTATAGTTGTAGTTTTAGTGTTGTTGTTTTTTTTGTTTGATTGTAGGCACAATTTTTAAAAAACCTACTTCAATAGGTCATCTTTGTCATGGTAAAGTTTTAAGTCCAGTTTCAACATCTTCATATGAAGTTTTCAATTTCTAGCTTGGTCATCTGCATGTGATATTTTCAAAGTCCAGTTCTCACATCTTCATGTGAAGTTTACAATGGCCATCTTGGTTATCTGCATGTGAAGTTTACAATGTCCATCTTGGTCACCTGCATGTGAAGTTTTCAATGTTTAGTTCTGACATCTTCATGTGAAATTTTTAAACTCCAGTTTGGTCATCTCCATGGCTTTCATTAATACATTCAACCAACCAAATTTGAGAGGAGACTCATCTGGAGGAATACAATTTTAAACATAATTTACACTTCTCATCTAAACTTAATATTTTAACCATATTTCTTGTCTAAATTTAATATTCTATCTATACTTCCAATCTATATTTAATATTCTAATCACACCTCTAGTATAAACTTATTATTCAAGTTCATTAAGTAAACATTCTGTTTTAAACATGACACGACAGATACTTAAGATGAGCTCAATCAGGGTGGATTCTTTCCCTCAAAGTTAACACTGAAAGTTATGCACTTATTTGTTCCCCAGTCTGTTAGAATTCAACAGAGTGCTCCTCTGGCTTTAACAAAATCAAACAATCGCTCTTAATTAAAGTTAATATTGTAATTAAGGGAGTGAAATTCTGTGGTATATGATGCCTGATTATTGCACTTCAGACACACATTAGATGTGTTTAAATTGCTCTGGTTTAAAAATTTTGTCTTAGAAAGAATATTTGCTGGATATGTGCTAAAAATGAATAGATACAATGTAATCAAAACACATTGTGAAATCCACGGGTCATAACTCATGTGAAATCTCAGTTTTACAATACATATTTTTAAATTGTTACAAAATGAAAAACGAGTCTCATAAAAAAGAAACTCAAACAAATTAGGAACTTCAGGGCAATCATGGCAATAGTTCATTTTAACACATTCATTTTGTTTAACAATACAATCAAAAGCCTTACCTCCCAACTCATGGACCTAACAACTCACCTCCTCTTGAAAATCATAAACAAGTGCACCCTTGGAGCTGGCAGCGCTCTCTTTAACACTTTCAACATTGGTTTCCAACTTAATATTAGAGCACTCCTGGCTCTCAAAATCTGGACAACCTTCACTCACATTACTTGGGAATTTATTTTCATTACAGCTATCTGTAACAATATGCGAATTTGAGCAGCCCTGGCTCACATTTACAGGTGATTCATTATCATTACAGCTATCCGTAACAATACGAAAATTTGAGCAGCCCTGGCTCACACTACCTATTGATTCATCATCAATACAGCTCTCTGCATTACTATAAAATTTTGAGCAACCCTTGCTCATAACAACTTGTGATACATTTTCATTGCAGATCTCTGCAATAACATCAAAACCTGAGCACACCTGGCTCACATTATCAACTAATTCATAGTCATTACCAGTACATATCTCTGTAAAAATATCAACATTTGAGCAACCTTTGCTCACATTACACAGTGACTCATTTACATCACAATAATTATCAACAACAATTTTCTCTCCTTCCCCCACCTCAGGGATTACACTCACCTCATCAACCTCACACAAAAAATCAGACACTTCAACTTCAGGACTTACATTATCTGATGGCTCACCATGAGATACAACAAAAATTATGTCCTCAGACATTAGAACAGGGTTCTCTTTGCTTATTGTATCTCCTTCCCCCATCACAGGGATTCAATTCGCATTTGCAAGTAATTTCTATAACTATGCACAATATAATCACATAGCAAAAAAAAATAAAAAAAAATACTTTTTTTTTTTTTCTTTTTTCCTTCCCACTATTGCCGGGATAAAAAGTCTGCAATAGTGTTTTCTTCTCCCTTGATATATTCAATGTCAAAATTGAATTCCTGTAAAATTAATGCCCATCTGGTGACTCTCGAATTACCAAATTTAGCAGTATTTAGATACTTTAATGCTTGGTGATCACATTGGAGAACAAATCTCGCCCCCATTAAATAATAAGCCAATTTTTGAATGCCCCATATTATGGCCAAGCATTCCCTTTCTATTGTTGAATAGCGCGTTTCTCTATCCATTAGTTTACGACTTATGTACCTAACTGGATGGAGGGTGTTGTTTCTGTTTTGTAACAGACATGCCCCTAGTCCCTTGGTCGATGCGTCTGTTCGAACAATGAACTGGTCATTATTGTCTGGTAGCACTAATATTGGGTTATTCGTTAAATACTTTTGTATAGCTTCCAATGCCTGTTGGCATTCATCCGTCCAATGAATATTGTTAGGTCTACCTTTCTTGGTGAGGTCAGTCAACGGTGCTGTTAGTGTTGAAAAGTTTGGAATGAATTTGTTATAATATGAGATCAGACCAATTAATCCTCTGACTTGTTTCTTATTTCTAGGCGGATCAATTCTTAACACTTTATTTAAATTGTTGCTATCGGGTTTCAATAAACCCGCACCTACCGTGTGCCCCAGGAACTCAATGGATTGTTTTCCGATTTCTAACTTGGAGGGTTTAACGGTAAAACCCGCTTTTTTAAGAATGCCAAAAACGTGTCTAGTGACATTCACGTGTGTTTCCCAGTCATCTGTGTAGATACAGATGTCGTCAAAATACGTAACTACATGTTTTACATTTGTGAATAGTTTCCTAACTATTTTGTTAAATGTTGCTGGGGCAGTTGCTAGGCCAAATGGCATATAATTATATTGATATAGCCCATCAGGGCCTTGAAAAGCTGTGTACTCTTTGCTCTTATTATCCAGGGGAATCTGCCAGTATCCTTTTGTTAAGTCCAACTTGGTAAAATATTTTGCTTTATACAACTGGGCTAACAGTATATCCTGATTCGGCATAACTTCAGCTACTGTTTTCGTTATAGCGTTAAGCTTTCTATAATCAACGCATGTCCGAATAGAGCCGTCTTTCTTTTTAATTAACACCAGAGGAGAGGAATACGGTGAATTGGACTCTTCTATTATTCCCAAATTTAACATTGTATTAATTTCCTCCTTTAAATGATCTACCATATGTAGTGGTACGGTGTACGGCTTTAGTGTTATTGGTTTGCTATCCAGTAATTCTATTTTATGAATTCCGGCGGATGTCTTTCCGGGAATATCTGAAATTATGTCCTTAAACTCATGTAATATTTCATTAACTTCAGCTTTCTGTGTATCACTTAGATCAGTATTAATATCAATCACTGTGTAATCACTATGGTTAATAACAGGTACATTCATATCATCACCACTGCTGATTGTGTCTTCAGTCTCTTCTTCCGTTATAACTGTCGCGAGTGTGCCATGCATTATGTTATCTTTGTTAGCGTTAGTATCTGCACAGTTATTCCTGTCCAAATATTTGGTAACTCTATTCAGGTGATAGACTTTATGACACCGTCCTTTTTGTATTTCAATATTATATTTAGACAATTTCTTTGTTACTTTGAATGGGCCTTCTGAGTGTAATGCTAGTTTATTTCCCTTTTTTGGTTTAATCACCAATACCTGATCACCCACTTGAATATCCTTAACAACTGTATTGCGGTCATAGTATTTCTTATTTGCAACCGTCTTTATTCTCGTGTTAGATTGTGTTTCTTCTAACCCTGTTTTTAATCTGTTTTTTAAGTCAATTACATAATAATAATGCCTCATGAATATCTTGAGTTGTTATATTCTTCAGGGGAATGGCTTCTGGCCATCGAGTGGCCATATCAACCAATGTAAGGATATACCTGTTCTTATGTGCACTTAGTTGGAGGGGTCCCTCTATGTCAATAGCAACTTTCTGAAACGGTATACCAATCACCTCCATCTGACCCAGCTCTATAGGTTTAACATGTCCTGGCGGACGAGCTTTTTGACAGGCAACCCACTATTGTACACCCTGTGTCACGAATTAGAGAGACCTCCCTCCCAAATAATAAACATTTTTCAATTTTTAGCTTCCCTGTTGACTTTCTAAGTACCTCGTCCACACTACCAACAAATTGCATTTCGCACATACGCGGACCCATATGACCCTTCCTTCCCCACCTCTTAGAACCGTATACTTTATCCAGTCGGTTGTATTTCGTCCTTAGTCATTTTGTCTTGTGTCTGGGCATTTGGTATTTATTAACGTCATATCCAGTCTGACCACTATACCTATAACTTTGTCTGCCCCTGTTATCTCTAGGTCCTGTCTGTGTGGTTCCCCTATTATACCATAGACGGCAGTTGGCCTTTAGGTGTCCCACCTGCCGCATATGAAACAAGGGCCAATTACTCCACCCTCCGCAGATCGACTTCTCAATGTTCCCCTGTGACCTCCCCATTTTTCGGCACCACCCGCTACCAAAGGAAATGTGTTAACTTTTCTTGTTAATCTGACTTGTCCAGAGGATTTAATATTATCAATCTGTGTCAACACGTCCTCACATTTTTTAGCATTAAGTAACAGGACACTTTTAACTGCATCGCTGTTCATATTTAATAATAACTTATTGCGACACAATGGCGGGTAGAGCGTTCACTAACTATAATAGTCAAGCGCGGGAAAAGCGTTCAACAACTAATGAACATAATATTGAGTCGCAACAATTACTAATGAACGCTCATACTCGACACACATTATTTGGATAAAGAAAAGAATCTTATCTTACCTTATCTTATCTTATAGTGTTGAAATGTAGCAAAAAAAGCTGCAATGGTAAAACATCATGGGTAACTTTTATGGTCCTGAGCAGAGCTATCCAAATGGGACCCTGATGGTAAACTCCTTCACGTTGAGTGTCACTCATTGAAGAATGTGTTCTCTAATCTGTATCACAAATTAATTATGACATTGTCATACAAACACACTCATACATTTTTATACTGGCTATCAATTTTAATACATTTGAGATTAAAACTAAATGTGAATTTTCATTAACTATAAAACTAAAAATTGTGAATATTAACAAAATTGTATTATTTTTAAAATATCTACCTTATGATAATTATAGTTTATAACATCCTACAGTTGTAAATAAATTGTAATTTAATGTAATGCTTATTGGTAAGCCCTTGACCATGTGTTGTTAACACTAAGTAGCAATAAAAGGGGCACATTCTTTAACTGAGTACACATTTTATAAATATTTAAATACCTTGTGTATTGATGAACTTTTAAGCTGCTGGAGTTCTTTTGCACTGAAAGTTTCATCCAAGTCCAAACAGCTTCCTGATTTTCTCTTGAGGACTAACAAGCCCTCTGTTGTTTTTGGGCCATTATTTTTTTCCCTGGTCTGCGCATGTTTTCAGGCACATAGAGAATATTGTCTTGCACGCAGCACTGGAGTGAGGTATGGTGAGGATCCCTTTCACTACATGGACAAGATTCTTAAGGGATGGGTGCTTTTGGCAAATTGTTTGCCGAATCCTGTCAACTCTTACCCCATCCTCAATGCAATCCTCAATGTTCCTCTGCTGATGCCTATCAAACATTTCATAGATGGTGTCAACATCAATCCCTCTGGGGATCAGATTGGGGAATCTGGTAAGGAAGTATTCTAGCTGGTGTTGTTTAACCTCCTTTTTGGATCAAATACAGGAGCATTCTGAAGTACAGGAGCATTCTGAAGTGCAGGATCCGATAGGGAAATTTTGTTTAGAAGGTAGTCAAGCACCATCTCAAAATATTTTCCAACAGAAGCATAGAACTCTACAACCCCCTTGTCTCTGGGGCTGTACTTTTCTTTGTTTTGCAGCATGGTCTTTGTCTGAGATCCAACAATCAGGTCAGCATCATCTTTCTGACTGGTTCTTAGCTTGTATTGGAACTGAAAGACAAAACAAATTATAAACTAGTACTGAAGTTATTATGATAAACCATTTAGATGATAATTTAAAACAAAAGAAATGTATTAAATTTGTCCAACTACAGTAAGTCCTTGAGTGGATATATTGTTTAAGGGATAGAGCTGTTTTGTGGGTTCTAAAACTAAAAATATATTTCAAATGTGACTAACTAGATATTAAAAAATATGTCCAAATCCAACTTCCCGGTGCAGAACAGTTGGATAATGTATTTTATTTTAAAAACCTTCTCTAGTTTTCTCCGTTTTCACAATTGCTGCGGTTCTAGCGAACAAAATAAGTATGTAACAAAACTACATCTCACAGGCCTGGTAGCAGAAAAAGGGGATGGTCGAGTGAAGTTATTGCGAGGGCAACTAGACTAAATAATACTGTTGACGCATCTAGGTAGTTCATTTTGACGCACAAAGCAACAATATGACAATCATCACCGTCTTTTTGTTCATGTACAATAACCATTTAACAAAATTGAACAACATAAAAAAAAAAGTAGCCTACAGTTCATGAATCTTTTGTCATTTACGACGCCATTGTGGGAAAACAAGGAGAACTCTCTGTCTTCAAAGATACGTTATAAAAGTTGCCCAATTGGATATATTTAGATTTAAATAATCTTTTAAAAATTTTATAGATCTATCTATAGATCTGTCTGATATTTCTTTCTAGCCCACTGGATCCATGCACAGCAATGTAAAGGTGGTACTCGCAAGGGACCTCAATATCAGGGGGCGCATTCGCCCAGGGCGCTGCCTTTCCTTTGCACGGTTGTGCATCCATTACGTACGTAACGCGGCTAGAATTTTGAGGGTGGGGGTTATGTAGGAAATATTTGTTAAAACTTTAAATAAAATTGTCAATTTCCTTTCTTAAAATTTGATTATTTGTGACAGTTTCGATTTCTTTCTCAATAAATAGCTGGTGATTTACTAAGACTAAGAGGCAAAAAGCGGGAAAGTAATGAAATATATGTCAGTAGCGAAATAAACACCATTGCAAACAGATGACTAACAAAGCAACTTGGTTCCATCCAGATACATAAAATCACTAACACTGCCTCTCATTTTACTCACCACAAACCAGAGTCAACTTAGGTGGTATCTACTAAATAATTAAGTGCCATCTATCAAACTAGAGCTGACCAACCATAGACCATTTAAATAGCTTATTTGCCTACTATGACTCACGATTGTCGAGAAAAAGTCAATCCACTTGCATAGGAATGGGATTGTGGAGGGGGTGGTCGACACAAGTGCCACTTTAAAAAAAAAATATATTGAGGGCGGCATTTTCAGCGAGCTGAAGAGTTTTTTTTTTGTTTTTTTTTAAAACTCAGTGGTAGTGGGTGGCACAACTTTCTAGTTAACATATCGCAACATAACCACTGGTCCGCTCGAAACGTTTCCCAGATCTGCTCATTATGAGGACACGTTACACATCACCCAACGCTTGGACATTGGTCGCTCTCTCAGTCTCTGTTGTTGGTGGAATTCTATTACGTAGCCGAGTCTCTCGCTTCGCACCTTTTTTTGCCCATGCGCCGTTTCCCTGGTCTGGCCTGCTGATTACCAAAGTCATTCTCTGATACACTAAAGTAATACGTCGGCATAGCTAGAGCGACGTGGCCTCCACGGCCTTGCCATGTTTCTGTTTAGTAAGGCTGTGGGCAGCAACGCAGTCGCCGTGGCTTACCCGTGTATAGGTTTACTTTAAGCAGATTTCTGATCGTTAATGCTGCATAAACTTTATGGTGTGTTTCCGCTGCGGCGGCCGCGCAAATGAACGCAGGACAAGTAAACCCACAACTCACCATAACACATCCAAACACAGGACTAGTGAACCAACGGACAAGTTAACACGCAGAAAAGTGAATACCGGTATATAGAACATAGACAGCTGAACCCAACAACTGGGTTTGAAAGGCCTTGCTGAGATAATCGTCATTCTTGACTTGATCTTGTACATTTATTTTCACTGCAAATTCGCAATGATTGGTTCCGAAAGATTTCAACTACTTTTATAAATATGTAAATGTTTTTAATGTGCAGAAAATTATTTTTACAAAATTTTGTAAATAACCATTTTTATTATATTTCTTGGGCAGATTTTTGTGCCAAGGAAAAAAGCTTAAAATTGGTGGTTCTGTTCTGATTAAGCCAAGCTCTCTAGAGGAATAGTTGAAATTAATTCATTATGAATGAAATTTGTCTGAATTGAAGACTATTGTTGTGATATAGTAATTGTATGTGTTATTGTCTGTTACTTTGTGTTTTTATTTAGTAATTTTATGTGTTATTGTCTGTTACTGTTACTTTATGTTGTGATATAGCAATTGTATATCAAACTAGAGCTGACCAACCATAGACCATTTAAATAGCTTATTTGCCTACTATGACTCACAATTGTCGAGAAAAAGTCAATCCACTTGCATAGGAAGGGGGCTGTGGAGGGGGTGGTCGACACACATGCCACTTTAAAAAAAAAAATTATATTGAGGGCGGCATTTTCGGCGAGCTGAAGAGTTGTTTTTGTTTTTTGTTTTTTTTTAAACTCAGTGGTAGTGGGTGGCACAACTTTCTAGCTAACATATCGCAACATAACCACTGGTCCGCTCGAAACGTTTCCCAGATCTGCTCATTATGAGGACACGTTACACATCACCCAACGCTTGGACATTGGTAATTGTATGTGTTATTGTCTGTTACTTTGTGTTTTTATTTAGTAATTTTATGTGTTATTGTCTGTTACTGTTACTTTATGTTGTGATATAGCAATTGTATGTGTTGTGGTCTATTACTAGTGTTACGTGATTGTTTGGATAAGGTATATAAGATTAAGGTTCATTAAAATCATGCAGTACAGTTTAAAGAAAATGTAAAAGAGCACCCCCCTCTATATCTTTTAAATTTGTTGTGGGCTGTCAAACTTCCTAAGTGATTTAGACCATTTTCAAATCCTCATAAGTATTTTAAACCTCTTTCAAAAGCTGCTAAGTATATTTTTAAACTCTTTCAAAAGCTGCTAAGTATGTAAACCATTTTCAAAACCTGCTAAGTAATAACTTTATAATGCATTATAAATGCAAAAATGCCCATTTAACTATATTTTATGTTAAAAAATATTTCATTTACAGCTAATCTTACAACTGGAACAAAAACCAGAATCCTAGGATAGCGCATCATTGTGTTTTAGAAAAATGTGTTTTTCTCAAAATCAATCTAAAGTGACTTAGCAGGTTTTGCAATTGGACTCCTCATCTTCTCTGTGCTTGTGAAACGTGGACGGTCTATCGAGGCCTTACAAGAAAGCTTTCACGCGACCATTCTCACCAAACTCCTCATCACCAAATGGCAGGACAGCGTACCGGACACCGAGTTGCTTGGACAGGCAGGTTTCCCCAGCATCCGTACCATTGCAATACAGCTTCAGTCACGTGCCAAAAAAGGGGTCAGACAACCATTTATATATATATATATATATTGTGATATTGCACAGGGAAACTTTCCGCGTTCTCATCACATTTCAAATTAAATAAAAATAAAGGTACGTTTGATGTGTCCATCACGGCATTGATTTCCCGTACCAACACACCAGAGAGAAAATTAATTCATATTTTCGGCACAATATCACTATATGGAATTAATTAAATACTCTCCTACTAATGACTCTCAATGTCCCTGTATTTCGTTTATCTTCTTATTTCTTATATGTAATGTATCTCTAAAATATTTTGTCCGTGAAGATTTAAAACCTTATTTCACATTAACAATATTCATATATATATATATATTCTTTCACATCCTGTAATCTTTGCTTTCAAAAATCCAATTCCGGCAATAACAAAAGCGGTCACTTAAGTTTTTAACTTATTCCTTGTCGTATTTTATGTTTCCTGTCTGCTGGGGAATGCTCTTAGCCAAAACGTTCATATCTAAATTGTCCTGTCTTTTAATTTAAGCTTCTACAGACCTTGTTCTACTATTTCCTCCAATTAAGGCTCAAGAAAAAGGAGCTAGACGCTTTGGCTTTAAAGGGAAAAGAAAGAGATCTCTAGCGAGTGGAGCCAGATCTTAAAAGAAAGAAAAAAAAGCTAGTCCAAATGGATATAGATGCTCAGAAAGAGAAAGTGGAAAAAGATGGAGAGCTCAGACTAATTTAGCGAGAGTTACAAATAAAATGAAAAGAAATGGAAATTATGAGTGCAGTTGAAAATGGTGCTTTGACTACCACCAGTCAGTAGACCTACAGCTACCACCAGTAGGTAGAACTACAGATCTGACAAGTCAGTAGACCTACAGCTACCACCAGTCAGTAGAACTACAGCTGCCATCAGTCAGTAGACCTATGGCTACAACCAATCAGTAGACCTACAGGTACAACCAGTCAGTAGACCTGCAGCTACCATCAGTCAGTAGACCTACATCTACAACCAGTCAGTAGACCTACGGCTACCACCAGTCAGTAGACCTACGGCTACAACCAGTCAGTAGAACTACGGCTACAACCAGTCAGTAGATCTACGGCTGCAACCAGTCAGTTGACCTACGGCTACAACCAGTCAGTAGACCTACAGCTACCACCAGTCAGTAGAACTACAGCTGCCACCAGTCAGTAGACCTACAGCTACCACCAGTCAGTAGACCTACAGTTACAACCAGTCAGTAGACCTACGGTTACAACCAGTCAGTAGACCTACGGCTACCACCAGTCAGTAGACCTATAGCTGCCACCAGTCAGTAGACCTACGGCTATAACCAGTCAGGATTGTGAAGAAATTAAATTTGCAAATTCAAGCCCTAAATTTGCAGATAAAGATAATGACCAGTATTTTGCTCAGTTCAAAATAAATGCGCAAAATGTTTAGATACCTGAAAATATATTGTCTACCTTGTAACATTTGGGAAGTTCGTCCGGGATTGGGGGCCCACATCCTGTCGTGCCTGCATACTGATATATGTAATATGTGTCCCGCTGGGTTTGAATCCTGCTAAACCTGCATCCTGCAACTACTACATGCTGCTCTACTGTATCCCGGTTTGATGTTAGGCCGCTGCCTGGCCTGTATCCTGCCTGGCCAGTACCTAGAGGATTATATAAGAGTTAAGTTTGAAGAACACGTACGGGAAGAGAGAGAGAGAGAGGAAGAACGTATAAATAGACAGAGAGAGGAAGAACGTATAGATAGACAGAGAGAGGAAGAACGTATAGATAGAGATAAACAGAGTCAGAGACAATTTGAACTAGATAAACTTGATAGAGAAATTAGACTTGCAGAAACGAACAACAAAACGGAGGTTGTTCAGTTGAATAATAGCGAGACAAGAACGAACAAAAGTTATCATTTACTCAAAAGTCTACCAAAGTTGGACAACAGTCACGAACTTGACGAGGACATCGTTAATTTTGAACACACAGCCACTCAGAATAATGTTCCGAAAGATGAGTGGATCACCGAACTACAGGTCAGGTTGACCAGGGAACTACAGGTCAGGTTGACCGAGGAGCTAAAATCTTTTCTTATGACCGAGGACGTGAGACAAAAACTGTCGGAATACGACACCGTTAAATTACTACTATTAAAACATGCTGGGTACCATGGGGAAAAGTATAGGGATAAATGGAATAGCCTGACACCCGAAAATGACAATTTTAGATCCTTCCATTCTAATCTAGTTAGAAGTTTAGATAACTGGGTGGCAAGCTCAAATACCGAAAAAACATTCGAAGGACTTAAAGACTTATTGTGTCGCAATAAGTTATTATTAAATATGAACAGCGATGCAGTTAAAAGTGTCCTGTTACTTAATGCTAGAAAATGTGAGGATGTGTTGACACAGATCGATAATATTAAATCCTCGGGACAAGTCAGATTAACAAGAAAAGTTAACGCATTTCCTTTGGTAGCGGGTGGTGCCGAAAAATGGGGAGGTCACGGGGGAAAATTGAGAAGTCGATCCGCGGAGGGTGGAGTAATTGGCCCTTGTTTCATATGCGGACAGGTGGGACACCTAAAGGCCAACTGCCGTCTATGGTATAATAGGGGAACCACACAGACAGGACCTAGAGATAACAGGGGCAGACAAAGTTATAGGTATAGTAGTCAGACTGGATATGATGTTAATAAATACCAAATGCCCAGACACGAGACAAAATGACGAAGGCGAAATACAACCGACTGGATAAAGTATACGGTTCTAAGAGGTGGGGAAGGAAGGTTCATATGGGTCCGCGCATGTGCGAAATGCAATTTGTTGGTAGTGTGGACGAGGTACTTAGAAAGTCAACAGGGAAGCTAAAAATTGAAAAAATGTTTATTATTTGGGAGGGAGGTCTCTCTAGTCTGTTGTATTGGACCTTGCCCAATTGTTAAATTTATGATTATTAACAATGGAAACAACGAGTGTAAATGAAACATATATGTTGGAACTACGAGAGTTTGGAGAGGACCTGGGTTATAAAGACGAGGCTCTTACTAGGTGGGTGGAAAGGAAACTGATAGAAAAAGATAAGCTAGAAAGGGAGGAGAGGGGTAAAGAACGAGATAGACAAGATAGGCTAGAACGGGAAGAACGTGAAAGACAAGCTAGACTAGAACGGGAAGAACGAGATAGACAAGCTAAAGAACGAGATAGACAAGATAGGCTAGAACGGGAAGAACGTGAAAGACAAGCTAGACTAGAACGGGAAGAACGAGATAGACAAGCTAAAGAACGAGATAGACAAGCTAAAGAACGAGATAGACAAGATAGGCTAGAACAGGAAGAACGTGAAAGACAAGCTAGACTAGAACGGGAAGAACGAGATAGACAAGCTAAAGAACGAGATAGACAAGATAGGCTAGAACGGGAAGAACGAGATAGACAAGCTAAAGAACGAGATAGACAAGATAGGCTAGAACAGGAAGAACGTGAAAGACAAGCTAGACTAGAACGGGAAGAACGAGATAGACAAGCTAAAGAACGAGATAGACAAGATAGGCTAGAACGGGAAGAACGAGAAAGACAAGTTAGGCTAGAACAGCTGGCCCAGGAGCTAGCACAGGCAGAGTTAAAGTTGCAGGAAAAACATAATATGTGGAGAGAGGAATTAAGTAATAAACAAGTGGCTGAGGTTGAGAAATGGAAAAGTGAGAGACAGAGAGATGAGATTCGTGTGATTAAGGAAACCGGGAGGCAGTGGGTGAAAGTTAAAAAGAGTAAAATCACTTTTGTCAAAGAGTTTAAGGAACATATTAACGAAGTTGTGGAGGAACTTAGGTATCCTGAGGAATGTGGTGCTGATGTGGCTGAGGACAGGGAGAACGATTTGATTATAGGGGCAATTAACGGGGTAAATTTAAATGACCATAGGGTTGACATTAAGGAGGCCAGGAATGTTTAAAATGTTGATGAAAGTCAGGAGTCAGTTAGAAATTTTGCTATCCAGGATGTTGTAAAACTGGGTGCTGCGTGTGAGAAAATTGGTACTGAATGTAGGCATAGCGCAGTGTAGTCTTGAGGATGTTTCAATTGACATAGAGACTGTAATTAGAACTGGCCTGGTACAAGAGGCAGATATTGATTTTGTACAGCAAGGACATGTTGGTTTAATACACGAGATATTTGTTGATTTTGTAAACCAAGGAGATGCTGGTTTAGTACAGGAGGGAAATGTTGTTTCTGTACAGCAAGGAGATTTTGGTTTGATGCAGGAGGGCATTGTTGATTTTCTACAACAAGGACATGTTGGTTTAATACAAAATATATTTGTTGATTTTGTAAACAAAGGAGATGCTGGTTTAGTACAGAAGGGATTTATTGATTTTGTAAACCAAGAAGATATTGGCTTGGTACAGGAGGGATTTGCTAATTTTATACATCAGGGAGATCTTGGTTTAGTATCAGAGGGATTTCTTGATTGTAAACAGCAAGCAGATGTTGATTTTGTGCAAGAGGGAGATGTTCATAATATTAAGAAGTGGACAAGCTACGGAGATTACGAGGTAGAGGTGGTGAGCTTGACAAGGGGGCGTAAGTTCAGCAAAATATTCGATAATGTTGGTGACGAGAGATACAATACCCTCAAGTCGTAGCTACTTTGAGTGCCACCTGAGGGTCCATTATTTTGGCCACTCTACCTTTCATAATACAAACTCTGCAGTTGTCCGAAAATGCCGCAGCTCTATAAAAAGAAAAAAAAGTTAAACCTGGGTGAACAACCCCACCCTCCCCTTTTCTATGTCACTGGAAGGGGCGTAACTAGTTTGGCGTCAGGGGACATGATTCATTTTTACGCCCCCCCTCCCCCCACTCTGAAACTAAACTAAAAATGTTCACCCTAAAATGTTTTATTTTATTCAAACATCATAAATATTTTTCCCTGCTGTGACATGCCATTTAAATTCAGCTCGCAACAGATAGTGGCCTTGTCCACAGCAACAGATAGTGTCCTTGTCCACAGCAACAGATAGTGTCCTTGTCCACAGCAACAGATAGTGTCCTTGTCCACAGCAACAGATAGTGTCCTTGTCCACAGCAACAGATAGTGTCCTTGTCCACAGCAACAGATAGTGTCCTTGTCCACAGCAACAGATAGTGTCCTTGTCCACAGCAACAGATAGTGTCCTTGTCCACAGCAACAGATAGTGTCCTTGTCCACAGCAACAGATAGTGTCCTTGTCCACAGCAACAGATAGTGTACTTGTCCACAGCAACAGATAGTGTCCTTGTCCACAGCAACAGATAGTGTCCTTGTCCACAGCAACAGATAGTGTCCTTGTCCACAGCAACAGATAGTGTCCTTGTCCACAGCAACAAATAGTGTCCTTGTCCACAGCAACAGATAGTGTCCTTGTCAACAGCAACAGATAGTGTCCTTGTCCACAGCAACAAATAGTGCCCTTGTCCACAGCAACTGATAGGGCCTCGTGTTCTCCGCAATCCTGACTGAGGCGTTATGAGAGGAAACATTGAGATCGTCATCAGATACCGAACTGATGGTAAACTATTTAACCACCGGAGATAACACGCTGAATCCAAAGTCCTCACGGACATCATCGACGAATTTCTGTATGCCGACGACTGTGCCCTAATCCCTGGATCAGAAGAGGATATGCAATGCAGTGTTGAAAATTTCTCCAGTGCATGCACAAACTTCGGTCTCACCGTTAACACGGAAAAGCCTGAGGTCCTGCACCAGTTAGCTCCCTGAAAACCTTTCATTTTTATCTCATCTTTAAATTATACGGCTGAATTAGTAAACAGCTTCTCTTAACTTGGCAGCACACTGTCCGTAATGGTAACTATCACTGACGAGGTGAATATATGAAGTGCAGGAGCCCGTGCAACGTATGACAAAATGTCTAAGAATGGATTGACCAGGAGCATTGAAACAATGATAAATGTATATGTTGTTCGATAGTCGACCATGACCATCAGATCTGTGCTTGTTCAGTCTGTGGGTGCGCAGATGGCTAATGAGGCCGATTCTGGCACAAAATTTTCTTGTGCAGTAGGTGCAGGGGAATGATGGGGGCATCTCCTGGAACAGAGTCAGACCGAGCCTTCCTGGCACGTCTCTTGCGCTCTGCAGCCGCTGTTCTGCCAACTTCATGTTGCATGGAGCTCCTGTGTAAAGTGGAACGCCATGATGTTCGATCCTTTGCTTTTTCCTCCCACGTGTCTGGGCATATGTCGAACGCTTTCAGTGAGGCTTTCAGGTTGTCTTTAAAACATTTCTTCTGCCCGCCAGCAGACCGCTTTCCTTGTTCGAGTTCACCATAGAAAATTATTTTGGGAAGACGGTCATTTGAAATTCTCACAACATGCCCCGCCCAGCGAAGCTGGGACTTCATTAAGATGATAAAGATGCTTGGGAGACCTGCCCGTGTGAGCACCTCAGTGTCTTCTTGTATGAAAGTGGTTCAGCATTCGTGCATGGCTTTGGAATACTGTCCACGTTTCACAGCGTGTGTGCCCACTTCGCTTCTCTCTGCTTGTAAATTTGGACGGTCTATCGAGGCCATACAAGAAAGCTTTTACATGACGATCCTCTGAAAGCTCCTCATCACCAAATGGCAGGACAAGACCCCGGATACCGTGATACTCGCACAGTCCCCAGGTGTCCCCAGCATCCGTAGCATTTTAATACAGTTAAAATCCCGTGCGGACAGAAAAAAGGGGTGGGAGAGAACGCTAACTTTAGGGGGCGCCAAAATCATCATATCAACGGATGAATTAACATACAATAATAATATGTAGGACCGATTATAAAAAAAGTTTTGTTTAATTGTTCCCAATCTTTTGCATACATTTTTGAACAGTTTAATTTAAGGTTTTACATATATCTATAATACTAAAAGGCAAAGCCCTCACTGACTCACTCACTCACTCACTCACTGACTCATCACTAATTCTCCAACTTCCCCTGTTTGATAGAAGCCTGAAATTTAGCAGGCTTTTTCTTTACAGCTTACTTAAGAAAGTTAGGCAAGTTTAATTTCGAAACTCTACCCGGAACGGTCACAACCTGGGGCCCCGATTTCTTTGCTTTCCGTATATGAGCTACATACGACAGCCTAAAATGTTACTCTTGGTGAGCAAGTCTATCATTTTGCGAATGTTCAGATGAAATACACGACTGTTGAAGTCGCGGCGATCGTGAGGTTTCTGATGCGGAAGGAGCACTTCAGCGGTGTCAGGCCATTTAGGATTGCTAGTAAATGTGATGAATAAGTCAAGGCGGCTGTTATTACGTAAGTCGGTCACTGCGTATACAAAGAGATCCTTAACATACAACTATTGGTAACCCTTTCTCTCATTTTATTGATATTTCTCTTGTTCATAGTGACAAAAAAATCCCCAGAGTACATGTTGCATTGAGCCTGGTCCATATAAGCCAGGCGGGTGGTGGAGGGTTGAAAAAGAAGGACATGTTGCATTATTTTTATTTACAGGACTATCATTGCAAAAAAAAAAACCAAAAAACAAAAACAACCAAGTTTTGTTAAATGTTCGCCAACGTTGTCAGTGTACATGGATTTTAAAAATTGCCTATCGGCGTAACACAGCAGGGCGACTGGTCCCTTCGTTGAAAAGGTTGTGACAGCACTGTTTCGGTACAGCGGGGAATGCATTGTATAGTCTCCGGAATATGCGGATACTTGATAATGTCTTAACTTTTTGTCTTTAAAAAAGGCTCTCCGCTGGGGAGCGCGGGTATTTTGCCAGTTCGATCAAATTCTTGTAGAACATTAAATGGATCAGCACATATCAATTGGGGGGGGGGGGCGTTTTAAAAATGTATATAATTCCACATGGTCTAAACGTGTTCACATTTCCCACTTGACAGCAATGTTAACCTAAGACTAAGTACAGCGTGTAGTCACTCGGTCTACGCTCAAGTAGACAATGTTAAGAGGGAGAGATTAAAACTTTTGGCTCAATGATCTAAGACTTCTCCGGTATGTTGGATCTGTAGAACACTGCGGACATGACATTGTTTACCCACTTAAGAAAGGAAGGTCTTTTTATTTTTTAAATTTTTTTTTTGAAACAAAGATGTTTTTTTCTTTTCTGGCCACTTCTCATGCTTATCAACAAAGCGGAATTAAGCCGTGTATCCTACTTTTTATTTTAAACAACATTTATTTCAGCCACTTCAAACTCACAGCTATAGATATCTGAGGAACGACCCGCTAGTGAGAGTATTTTGGTGACAGTCAAAGTAAGCAAAGACAACTGCCAAGGGGGCGTCCATTTATTACGTCAACAATCTTAAAGCATTTCTGATCCCTTTGTCTTTCAGTGACCCCACCCCCACCCCCAGCAATTATGTCAACATTTGTATTATTATTATTAGTAGTAGTAGTAGTAAAGGTTTTATATAGCGAAAGGTACCACAGCCTAGGGCTGGGCACACCACGCTGTACATAATCATAAACTTAAAAATTAACATACATTAATTGTATAAACCCCCTCCCCACCAAAAAAAAATTAATTATAATATAAATAAATATATAAATACATTTTACTTTGTGCTGATCTATTTTAATGACACAACATTATAGGGAAAACATTTGATTGCATCTTTAGCTTGTTAATCAACAAGTGAAAAAGTTTTTACACTTAAATTTTATAATGCAGAATCAAGGAAAAGGCTGTTAAAGACTAAAGATCATTGTTTGTGGAAGTAGAAATATGATTATTGTCAGTATAGCTGACAATTGTAGCATCGTTTCTAGCGGCTATCATCTTCCCGTCGAGTAACCAGGTGTTGCTCTATCGTAACAATGGGCATAGTATAGCTGATTTATCATTTTCATCTTGCGGAATTGATATACCAGACAAGTCAACATCATCCTCATCTAACCATTTAGCACTTAAAATAGAAGCATTGTCGGTGTGAGCAATAATTGCCATTAGCTGTCTTTGTCTCCTGGCAGCTACTTGCATTAGTTAAATCTTTTTTTTTTTTTTTTTTTTTTTTTTTTTTTTTTTAAGTTGTGTTTTTTTTTTTTTTTTTTTTTTTTTTTTTTTTTTTTTTTTTTTTTTTTTTTTGAAGAGCAGGTGCTAATTTCTTATGCACTGTCGGTGCTGTTGAATTTGCTAGTTCATCATGACTTGTGATTCAAAATAAATGTTATAGATTTTGCAAATCTGTTCACGCAGCGATGTTATTATTGTTACCCACTTTCTACAAAATATCGTATTCCTACTCTATCAATACCATTTATCTTGACAGCACATGACCTTTGAACCTTGTCTTTGTTCCATGCCTGCAACATGATCAAAAACATACCACTCTTGTCATTTGCGAAAAATAGAATCTATGGGCGAAGAGAGGCCAACTTTTGACTTCTCTTGCACTAACAAGATGTGCTAACATTCTGACCTACCATCAGCAGTGCACATACAGACGCACATTAAATGAATTTTATATTGTTAAAAGCCTAAAACGTATATAACTATTTTAATTTACACTCATTAAATTTGTTAAAATAATGTATTAACCAGTAAATTTTTAAGATTACAATTTTAATATAGAGAAAACATGATTGTTGGCGTCAACTGATCTAAACCCCTCCCCCCTTGTCAACAATAATGGTCAAACAAATCCATACCCCCTCTCCCCCTATTTTGTTGACATTATTAATGGACGACCCCCCCAAGCCCTCAAATATGTAACAATTAATCAAATTCTACATCCTCATTGTTCAACACTTTCAGTTGAAAGATTTCAGTTGCTTTCAGCAAAACATGCATTTTATTTTATTTTAATGGGTTCTGGGGTAAGTATTCAGCGTTTTAAACCCAGGGTTCCCAAATTATTATTTTTTTCATTTAAAAGAAAAACATAATACAAATATTATCAATCCCTTACAGGCCCCCCCCCCCACACACACACAAAACTATTTACCTTTTCCTAAGCCTTATTGTAATTTCATTTTTTGAAATATTGGACACGTAGGTCATCATGCAGCTGTGAGCAGTGGTCACAGAGGATAAGTCATATATCATACGATGTCAGCAAGACGTCGAGCGATCATGAATGTCGGATTGCCGGCCGACAGAGAGCCACGGAGTGACACTTTGACTTCGTGCAAACGACCGGAAGCTTCAATCACTTTCGGCCGAAACCAAAAACCACCGAAGGTTATCTTGTCAGTTTCGGCCAAAACCGAATCTACACCGAAATTTTTCAAATGGCAAATTCGGTCGGCATCTAGTTTGTAGAGACAGAAAATTAGGAACATATAAAAAGTTAGTGCCAAATACAGGACGTATCGTGAGGACATATCTTGAGGACATATCGTGAGGACATATCTTGAGGACATACCGTGATGACATATCTTCTTCTTCTTCTTTATTTTAAGGGCCCACGATCAATGAATTGATCATTCTGGCTCCTATGTTTCAGAGGGGTTTGCGATGTTACTGTCCATGGGTTTCAATGGGATACTTCACTGGTTGCAAGGGCGACTCAGCAGCGGTGTTATGAACTGGGGGTTGGAATACAGGAGGCAATAGACACAAATGTATCGAGTGTAGCCGCCTCAACTGTTGCTTTTGGAAGCTTGTTCCAGTCCCCTATTGTCTTCGGCAGGAATGAGGAGCTTCTGTACTTTGTTCTTGTTTTTACCAGCCGGAACTGTTTGTCGTGACTTCGTCGCAGTCTGGGGGGAAGATTAACGAGTTTCTGTTTGATTCCGGAGCAGTGCACCAGTCCATTTGTTATCTTGTACAACATGGTGAGCCTGGATAGTCGTCGTCGTTCTTCCAATGTCGACCAGCCCAGTGTTTCCAGCATGCTGCCAACACTCGAGGTGCTTCTGTAGCGGTTCATGACAAAGCGTGCTGCCCGTCGCTGGACCGCCTCCAACCTGTCGATGCTTTTCTGGGTAAATGGGTCCCAGACTGTAGAAGCATACTCTAAAATAGGTCGGACAAAGGCTTTATAGGCTTTTTCTTTCACGCTTGAGTTGCCGATCTTCAGATTGCGCCTTAGGAACCCCAGGGTCTTGTTTGCCCGGTTGCACACACTGTTAATGTGCTCGTCCCAGCGGACCTCTCTTTGGATGGTAACACCCAAGTACTTAACGGAGGAAACTGGCTCAAGAATATGGCCATGCAGTTCGTAAGAGTGGTTTAGAGGGAACCTGCTTCTGGAGACTGACAGGGTTTGGCACTTGACGGGATGAAATTCCATGTCCCAGCTCATCTCCCACTCAGCTAACCGATTGAGGTCTTGTTGAAGCTGGCTCTGGTCAGAGCTGTTGACCATTGTCCTATATACCGCCGTGTCGTCTGCGAACAGTCTTGCTTGAGAGGTCAGCTTCTCGGGCAGATCATTGATATATGCTAGGAACAAACAAGGGCCTAGCACTGAGCCCTGGGGCACCCCTGACTTAACACCGACAAAGGAGGAGGTTTTGCCATCTACCACTACTGCCTGGCATCGATCGCTGAGGAAGCTAGAGATCCATGTTTTGGTAGTGCCTTGGATCCCATATCCCATATCGTGAGGACGTATCGTCCTCTATTTGCTTGACCCGCACAGTATTTGAGATTGAGACTTAACGCCTGGTTGTGTTATAATACGAGATACTATGTCTATATTAACTCAGTCAATAGAATGTATTGTGTCTATATTAACTCAGTAAATAGAATGTATTGTGTCTATATTAACTCCGTAAATAGAATGTATTATGTCTATATTAACTCAGTAAATAGAATGTGTTATGTCTATATTAACTCAGTAAATAGAATGTATTATGTCTATATTAACTCAGTAAATAGAATGTGTTATGACTATATTAACTCAATAAATAGAATGTATTATGTCTATATTAACTCAGTAAATAGAATGTATTGTGTCTATATTAGCTCAATAAATAGAATGTATTATGTCTATATTAACTCAGTAAATAGAATGTATTGTGTCTATATTTTTTTTTTATGGGTTTTGGGGTAAGTATTCAGCCTTTTAAACCCAGGGTTCCCAAATTTTTATTTTTTTCATTTTAAAGAAAAACATAATACAAAAATTATCAATCCCTTACCGGCCCCCCCCCCCCACACACACAAAACTATTTACCTTTTCCTAAGCCTTATTGTAATTTCATTTTTTGAAATATTGGACACGTAGGTCATCATGCAGCTGTGAGCAGTGGTCACAGAGGATAAGTCATATATCATACGATGTCAGCAAGACGTCGAGCGATCATGAATGTCGGATTGCCGGCCGACAGAGAGCCACGGAGTGACACTTTGACTTCGTGCAAACGACCGGAAGCTTCAATCACTTTCGGCCGAAACCAAAAACCACCGAAGGTTATCTTGTCAGTTTCGGCCAAAACCGAATCTACACCGAAATTTTTCAAATGGCAAATTCGGTCGGCATCTAGTTTGTAGAGACAGAAAATTAGGAACATATAAAAAGTTAGTGCCAAATACAGGACGTATCGTGAGGACATATCTTGAGGACATATCGTGAGGACATATCTTGAGGACATACCGTGATGACATATCTTCTTCTTCTTCTTTATTTTAAGGGCCCACGATCAATGAATTGATCATTCTGGCTCCTATGTTTCAGAGGGGTTTGCGATGTTACTGTCCATGGGTTTCAATGGGATACTTCACTGGTTGCAAGGGCGACTCAGCAGCGGTGTTATGAACTGGGGGTTGGAATACAGGAGGCAATAGACACAAATGTATCGAGTGTAGCCGCCTCAACTGTTGCTTTTGGAAGCTTGTTCCAGTCCCCTATTGTCTTCGGCAGGAATGAGGAGCTTCTGTACTTTGTTCTTGTTTTTACCAGCCGGAACTGTTTGTCGTGACTTCGTCGCAGTCAGGGGGGAAGATGAACGAGTTTCTGTTTGATTCCGGAGCAGTGCACCAGCCCATTTGTTATCTTGTACAACATGGTGAGCCTGGATAGTCGTCGTCGTTCTTCCAATGTAGACCAGCCCAGTGTTTCCAGCATGCTGCCAACACTCGAGGTGCTTCTGTAGCGGTTCATGACAAAGCGTGCTGCCCGTCGCTGGACCGCCTCCAACCTGTCGATGCTTTTCTGGGTAAATGGGTCCCAGACTGTAGAAGCATACTCTAAAATAGGTCGGACAAAGGCTTTATAGGCTTTTTCTTTCACGCTTGAGTTGCCGATCTTCAGATTGCGCCTTAGGAACCCCAGGGTCT
>CAXITT010001052.1:172586-190393 GCA_964033795.1 Lymnaea stagnalis
CTTGTATCCACTTTATTGGATATGTACTGGGGCAGGAAGGTTTTCTTCGGGTAACGGGAAATATTTGTGGTTGGTCCGAAACTTTTTCCTTGTTTACACAAATATTAAATCACTTATATCTGTCACTTAATCTATGACATTTATACCTGTCACATATGATTTTCCTATTGAATAACGATCAACTTCCTTGTTCAGATAATTACTTTTTTTTTTTTTTAATGGACTCCAAGAAATATGCGCGCCCATGTCAATGTTTAAACAGGCAGGTAGTGTCTCAGGACAATAGTTTCCATAAGTCATAGTTGCACCAGCTTACCAGGAAGGCCTTCTGCGTCCTATAAGTTCTCAGAACCAGGGCCTGTATGCCCTACATAAAAGTAGATTGGAAGTCCGTTAAGTGCCCCCCCCCCCACCCTTGCCCGTGAGCATGGACCGACTATGGCACGTTATCTCTCTCTCTCTCTCTCTGTCACGGTCAGCAATCAGGAAGAGGCCAGGTTCCGGCCGCTCGGTGACACAAGAGGCTCAGTTAGAGCGTATCCGGTTGGTTGACTTTGTTTTTAATGTCGCTGTCATCGTCACGGGGCATCCAAGGGTTAATTAATGATGCGTAGTTGGCCAGCACGCTTCCTTCTTGTTGGCGTGCAGCCGTGCATAATGGAGTTGCTGTAGTGTAGGGTGGCATACTAGAGTTGTCATATTTTAGGTTGGCATACTAGAGTTGTCCTATTTTAGGATGGCACACTAGAGTAGCCATAGTGTAGGGTGGCATACTAGAGTAGCCATAGTGTAGGGTGGCATTGTGGTGTTGACATATTGTAAGGTTCAAGGGATGTAATAGTGCAGGGTTTTCATATTGTAGGGTTACCATATTGTATTAAAGTGTTGTCATGTTGTAGGGTTATCATATTCGAGGGTTTCACTATTGCAGGGTTGTCATATTTTAGGGTAGCCATGTTGTATTATAGTGTATTTGATTCAATTCCATTCATGCATGTATATGTTCTGTTTAAAATTATATTTTTTATAACTCCTTTATTTAAAAAAAAAACAAATTTAGGGCCCCCGACCCCAAACGAAATATTGTAAAATGGTTCTTCTAATTCAGAAACTTACTTACGTCACACACAAATTAACATGTTGCTGTTAGTATTTGATTGAAACTACATCCCCCAATTCATTAGTTCTTTTTTGAAATTATATTTATGTTGTTCATATAAGTAAGAATGAAGTAAGGGCCGCCGACCCAAAACGGAATGTTTTAAAATGGTTGTACTCATTTAGAAACCTTTGCGGGAGTGCACATATCAATTCACCAAGTTTTTTCGCACTGGGATAAATGGTATAGGGACGCATACGGAAATTATTTTTATATAAGCTAATATAAGGGGGGAAACGAATGTACAGCCCCCGGTCACAAAAGGAATATTGCAGAATGGTTTTATTACTTGAGAAACTTACTTATTATGCCACACGAACAATTGAATGTCCCTATTTGTATTTGATTAAAATTATATCCACCCATGCATTAGCTCAGTTTGAAATTATATTGATATATAGATCTAGCTCATTGAAGAAACAACAAACATTAGTCCCCTGGCTCAAAACGGACTATTTTTAAGTGGCTGTAATAATTCAGAAACCTTTGCGGACGTGCACACAGCATCTCACCAAAGTTTTATCCCATTCGCATAAATGGTATAGGAGCGCATACGGAAACTATATTTTACAAAGCTCATATTAGGAAAAAAAAAAGAATTTAGGGCCAACGACCCAAAAACTAAACATTGTAAAAGGTATGTAATGGCTTAGAAAAATGCTCCGGCTTATGGACAACAACTCACCAACGTTTTGTCGCAATCGCTTGAATGGTGTAGGAGCGCATACGGTTTGAAATTATATTTTTTATAGCTCATATAAGAAAAAGCGAACATAGGGCCCCTGGCTCAGAACGGAATATTTTGAAACGGTTGTAATAATTCAAAAACTTTTGCGGGCGTGCTCGCAAAATCTCATCAAAGTTTTATCGTATTCGGATAAATGGTGTAGGAGCACATAAGGAAATTATTTTTAAAAAGCTCAGATTAGAAAAAAAAAAATTAAGCGCCAACTGCCAAAAAAGGAATATTTTTAAAGGATTGTAATGACTCAGTAAAGTGCGCGGGCTTGTTGACAACAACTGACCAAAATTTTGCCGCAATCGCAGGAATGGTGTAGGAGCGCATACGAGACATACATACATTCATTTTAATATATAGAGATTTAGACGAACAATTTTGTTTTTAGGGGTCGTTTAATTCAAAATAAAAATAATTTAACCCTAATTCCTTTGATATTAGACCAGTGAGTGACGAAAGAATGATTGAGATCAGCACCAAAGAAATAATAGAGCAATGGCATCAGGTGTAGTGTCCTTTCAATTTTTTCATCGAGTGTGATTCCCGTTTGGTAGACTACACGTTAAACTTTACCCTACTCTCAACCGTTATTCTTGTATCCAGATCAGTTGGAAAGCCGGAATAAAATATAAACAATTTCAGAAAAATTTTATGATCGAAGCAGACGATGATCGAAGCAGACGATTAGAGTTAAGATAGTTATCTTTACAACCGCACATGTCCGAATCTCTATGGTGTGGTGGTTGTCGTGATACAACGCTCCAAGGGGGGGGGGGTAAGTAGTAAACAAAGGCTTTTTATATCACATTAACTTTAATAAAAAAAAAGTATAACAAGCGCCAAAACTACCTCATCAAGTTGAGTGAGTTGCTGGTAAACACGGCGGCCAAGCTCACAGTTGTATAACATTCATTTTTTATGGGTGTCGTTGGTCTGCTGATTTCATCGATTTTTTGTTCTGTCGTTGTTTCCCTGTCACAAACACTGGCATGAAATAAAACAATCGGACGAGAACAAACATGGATGCAATGAGTCTCATCCTGTAGGTCGCCCGGAGAGGGGGGGGGGTCGCCTTGCTTCTTTTTGGTCTTTATATGTGTTCATTTTTCTCTATAAGTTTGGTCCACCCTCCCCAAAATTTGGTCCACTTTCCCTATAAGTTTGCTCCGCACTCCCCAAAGTTTGGTCCACTTTCCCTATAAGTTTGGTCCACTTTCCCTATAAGTTTGGTCCACTTTCCTTATAAATTTGGTCCACATTCCCTAAAGTTTGGTCCACTCTCCCTATAAGTTTGCTCCACACTCCCCAAAGTTTGCTCCATTTTACCTATAAATTTGATCCACCCTCCCCAAAGTTTGGTCCACTTTCCCTATAAGTTTGGTCCACTTTCCCTATAAGTTTGGTCCACTTTCCCTATAAGTTTGGTCCACTTTCCCTATAAGTTTGGTCCACTTTCCCTATAAGTTTGGTCCACTTTCCCTATAAGTTTGGTCCACTGTCCCTATAAGTTTGGTCCACTTTCCCTATAAGTTTGGTCCACTTTCCCTATAAGTTTGGTCCACTTTCCCTATAAGTTTGGTCCACTGTCCTTATAAGTTTGGTCCACTTTCCCTATAAGTTTGGTCCACTTTCCCTATAAGTTTGGTCCACTTTCCCTATAAGTTTGGTCCACTTTCCCTATAACTTTGATCTACCCTCCCCAAAGTTTGGTCCACTTTCCCTACAAGTTTGCTCCACACTCCCCAAAGTTTGGTCCACTTTCCCTCTAAGTTTGATCCATCCTCCCCAAAGTTTGGTCCACTTTTCCTATAAGTTTGCTCCACACTCCCCAAAGTTTGGTCCACTTTCCCTATAAGTTTGTTCCACTTTCTCTATAAGTTTGGTCCACTCTTCCCAAAGTTTGGTCCACTTTCCATATAAGTTTTATTCACAGTTCCCAAAGTTTGGTCCACTTTCCCTATAATTTTGGTCCTCTTTCCCTATAAGTTTGGTCCACTTTCCCTATAAGTTTGGTCCACTTTCCCTATAAGTTTGGTCCACACTCCCTAAAGTTTGATCCACTTTGTCCCTGTGTTCTAACTGTTGAAACTGAAATCTGTAACCAACAGGAAGCCATTGATTCCCGTGCGTGGTACAAGTGAGATTAAGTGTAAAAATGTAACATTATTACACAAGCTGTGCTTTATGATAATAATTATGCCAGTAAGCAGGATCCATATCTCCAATCGTTGTGTTTTTTTTTATCGATGCGTTAATTAATTTTTTAGACTTGAACTTTTTACCATCACTATAATTGGCACAACTTGTTATTTGAAATAAGCAACCATTTGATGGCTTAGATTTCTGGAATTTTAAACTTTTCGTATAATGTATGTCCTGCTTTCACTTTCAATTTCAAGTTGTAGTTCCCAACTCACATGATCTACTACGGTTGAATGAGCTCCCCTTTACGTTGCTTGCTTACTTGTTCATTACTCGTGTGGTAGGCTCAACAGCGATAACTCTCCTACTTGAGTTCATCACTCATTTATTTAACGATGGGTCTATGACACTGAATTATGTAGGCCTGTCTGTAAGTTCAAGTAAAGATGAGTCAAATAATTTTGTGGGGATTTCTTTAAAATTAAGAAAGTTCTTATTTGTTGTGAATCCTATTATACTTGTTTGTTACTCGCTCCCACCCCCCACCCCACTTTTTCCCCAGAAGTTCTAAACATGTCTAATGCCATGTCGTATCTATATTATTATGTCAACTAGCTACAAGACGGGTTGGACTTCACGTCAAGACCAGTTCGTTTCTCAAATCAAAATTAGAATGCTTGTTACATACAAATTCACCGATGAGATCGGAGGGCTGTCGAGAGGATCAGTGAGGATCATTGAGTGCTGGACACAAGACTAATATGGCGCCCCTCGCCTAAACATGGACCAGTGGCGTAGCTTGGGTTTTTGCCCCCCCCCCCCGGACATCCGGGGTGGACCAAGATTTTACGCCCTTTCCACTTTAAAAAAAAACTTTGCTGTTTTCCTAAAATGCCGCCCTTCTATGTAAAACAAAGTGGCACCCAGGGCGTCAATGATGTCATGATTTGTTAATGACTTTCAATCATTCTTCTAAATCTATTAAAATAAGGACATGCACTTCTGTAACAAATAATAAGAATAATACAGTGATCTCTCGTCTATTTCAAGGATTGGGTTCCAGGACCCCCCTCCCTCCCCACCCCGGTGATCGGCGAAAATTTGCGAAGTAGCAAACCTTATATTTAAAGCATTGTTTATATATAGAAAGGCTTTATAAATCCTCCCTTCACTCTTATAAACCTATTCTACGCAGTTTTTCAACTTCCCCTCACTCAAAAACACTTCCCCTGCTCTTAAACACGTTCTGCAATCTAGGTCGCCTCCCATCCATCAGCCAATGAGACGTTGTGTTTCCCATGCGAGCGGGTCTTTGTCCACTCACTGTCCAGTACGCTACGTAGTTTATTTTAATGGAATATTCTTTTACTAGGTTTTAATAAATAACGTTTGTTTTTTTTCATTTTTTGTAAAGCTAGAGAATAATTATTTTACCTCAAAAATATTTTAAATAATGAATTAATAAAATACTTATATATATACATGTACCGCAGGATCCTGCGATAAAGCGAAAAAATTCGGAGATACAAAATTAGATATGTTCAGCTTAAAAGATCTGCGATACCATGAGACCGTGAAAAGTGAGCACGCGATAGACATAATGAATCAACATACATAAGCAATGCATTTATTACACGATTTATTACAAGCTCATAACAGTTATTATCGTTGAGTTGTAATGGCTTTCAATGTTTGCATTTTTTTTCCTGGCAAATTTGCAAATCACATTGAAAATCTGGTCGGTTTTACAAGATCAGACTCAATACCTGCCCAATATACCAGTTGTCCCTGTGCCTAATCCATCCTAATCTGTGGCAAATCTACCAGTTGTCCCTGTGCCCAATCTACCAGTTGTCCCTGTACCCAATCTACACCAGTTGTCCCTGTGCCCAGTCTACCAGTTGTCCCTGTGCTCAATCTACCAGTTGTCCCTGTGCCCAATCTACACCAGTTGTCCCTGTGCTCAATCTACCAGTTGTCCCTGTGCCTAATCTACCAGTTGTCCCTGTGCCTAATCTACCAGTTGTCCCTGTGCCCAATCTACACCAGTTGTCCCTGTGCTCAATCTACCAGTTGTCCCTGTGCCTATTCTACCAGTTGTCCCTTTACCCAAACTACCAGTTGACTCAATCTACCAGTTGTCCCTGTGCCTAATCTACCAGTTGTCCCTGTGCCTAATCTACCAGTTGTCCCTGTGCCCAATCTACACCAGTTGTCCCTGTGCTCAATCTACCAGTTGTCCCTGTGCCTAATCTACCAGTTGTCCCTGTACCCAAACTACCAGTTGTCCCTGTTCTCAATCTACACCAGTTGTCCCTGTGCCTAATCTCCCCGCTGCCCTGTGACATAGTCGATCTTAAATCCTTTTTTATCAGCTTTAGTTTTCTGAACTAGCGCTCTGCAGAGGTGACAATGGTTGGAATTATTAACAGAATACGGAGGCAGACAAATATATTTGGAATGAGTTCTATCAGCTTGTATCTTTTCAAGCAGCTCAGTAGCACCATTAGACTCTGTTGGCCCTCTCCAAGATTGGTTTGATGAACAGATGGCATATGCTTTATCTCCATTACAAGATCTTTACTGATTTCACCGCGATATTGATTTCCAAGTAATTTTGATTTTTCTTTTAGTTCATCTTGAGGAATCGATGGGTGCTTCCATGGGAATCTGAACGTTCCAGAAATGTTCACTGCAGCATTGAAGCGAACAGCGAGTCCACCAGTAACATTATCCAATATTACACAGAAGACAGACTTTCTGAAGTATGCTTCCTAAAGGATTTCATCTTTTTCATCGTGTTTAAAATCTAAATCTTTTGTAACACCTCGACAATGGCGCCTCTTTCTTTTGCGTTATGCTTCACCCATAGTTCCAGTGAGTTTCACTTTAATGCACATATTAGAAGGAACCTGCCTAGCTTCGCCCCACATATTTTTCTAGCTGTTCCAAGGATTTTTCAGTTCTGAATCAAGTTTTTTAAGTTAGACACTTCGACTACAGCATTGCTTTTCTGGACTGAATAATATTGTTACAGGTGTCATCTGGAGCTAATACTGTGTACCGTACGAAAGACATTAACACATAAATGAAGGATTCGATATAAGAAAAAGCTTCATTTATCTCTGTTCTTGTTTTTGGTAGTTAGGTGTTCAACTCCAAGAGGTTTTCAACTTCTAATTTGATGCCTGTCAGGTGGACTTTAGACTTTTAACACGGTCTGACCATCATGTGTTAGGCATGCTGGGAAGAGAACAGTCACCACACTTCTGCAAGATTTCCCATCGCTATGTGGACTAAAACAAAATAATTTGTAAACAGTTTGTGCAGTTCAAAAGTATGTTATGGCTTAAGAAATGCAGTCTGTGGTATCATTTCCGCACAAATCAAGTGTGTGGCATCCGTGTTGTAAAAATAAAGCTGCTTCATTTTGCTTAAGTGTTCTCGCTTGTGCACCTCGATATTTTCCTGTTATGTTGACTGCTTTGTCATATCCGTGTTCACGACAACCGACAAAGGAATATCAGGTTCTTTCAATGTTTACACTATCATCTTTGCTATGGCATAACCTGTTTTATTGCTGGTGTCAACAAATTAAAAATGTTTCTACATTTTCATAATGGTTTTCATCTGGTATTGCATAACAGAAAAGAAATGGTGTTTTTTTTCAACATGGGACGAATCGCGTGGAATCAACAGTAACAGCGAATTATTGTGCTGCATGTCCGGCAAGATGACTTGCTTTGCTAGTGAGGAAGATTCAGCAAGTAACTCGTTTGGTAAATTGACATTGAGATAATTTACATGAAGTCTTTCTCCCCATTTTTTTTTTTTTTTTTTTTTTTTTTTGTGCCTCTTTCCCTTGCAACACATATTCTTTTAGAATTGGATCCTAATGAGACAACAACTCCATGACTCCCAGAAAATTCCCCATTGTATTGTTCACTAATGTGCTGGGAACTGCCCCTCAAGCAAGCGCCCCCCCCCCCCGGTTCACCAAGGAATGGTACAACATCAAGTATTCGCTTCATAATGATGTACCACTTGACGGCTTCTTTTTCAGTTGATGCCTTCAGTAGACGTTTAATGCCTTTGCCAGATGATATAGGCTTCTTTCTATAGCTCTTACCAAGCCAGAAATCACTACCACTAATGTTTCTCTCGTGTTCTGAGGTGGGATTTAATAATTTTCGCCACTTTTTAGCGGATGGCCATCCTTCTATTGATGCAAGCAAAAGCTTAGATGCTGAGCCAATGCTGCAACGGATCTTGTTCCAAAATAATCGACAAGGAAAGCAAAATAATGCGTGTTTAACTTCATTTCCGACAAGCCAATCAAAATAATTCTTGTTAAACTTCACTTCCGACAAGCCAATCAAAATAATGCTTGTTTAACTTCACTTCAGACAAGCCAATCAAAATAATGCTTGTTTAACTTCACTTCAGACAAGCCAACATCGGCCATGTTTTTCACCATTAAACTTCGAAACGTTCGATTACTTTCGAGAAAAAAACGTGTTTTGAGAAATGCTCTAGGAAAGCCAGTATAATAAAGCTAACAGTGCCAACACGGCTCTATACACACAAAGTGTAGAGAATGAAGTATATATTCCATTTTTGTTCTTTTCTTTTTACAAATTTGGCTCTATAAAAAAAGAAAGCAATTCTCCCGTCATCGGCCCTGGTACAATGTATCGGCTGCACCCCCCCCCAACCTCCCCAGGCCTGTCTATATTTCAACTGGCCTCAGCGCGGAGAGGGAGGTATTGCAGGACCAGTGAGTTTCTAACATTGAAAGTAGAATGATTGCAACATGCAAATGTTATCTCGGCTGCTCATCTCTTCTTCCGGAAGGATACCTGAGGGTTGGTTCTAATCTGTTCATTATTTTATCTACTTGATTGAACCCCCCCCCCCCATATTGGCGTGTCAAGTATATAAGGGCGTGTCAAGTGTCCTGAGAAAGGGAAATGTGGCCACGCCTTCAAGTAAGCTACTTGTGGTTACTTTAAGAGTGTGTTTTAAATCTTTTATAAAGGCACACGATTTAATTTAGGCTCCCCACTGACCAGTGATCTTGGTTAACATCGTGGCATTGCATGGTCATGGGTGGGTCCACATTAGCGCCTTTGACGTTACGCCATTGTAGTTACTGGGACCAATCGACTAGAAGCATTCGCAGTATCATGAAAGTGTTTAGTGAGACAAATCGACAGGAAAAATATATCATGATAGTTTTTAGTGAGATGAATCGACATGTGGAATATATCATGATATTTTCAGTGAGAAAAATTGACAGGGAGAATATATCATGATAGGTTCAGGGAGACCAATCGACAGGGAGAGTATATCATGATAGTTTTTAGTGAGACAAATCGACATTGGGAATATATCATGATATTTTCAGTGAGACAAATCGACAGGGAGAATATATCATGATTAGTTTTTAGTGAGACAAATCGAGATAGGGAATATATCATGATATTTTCAGTGATAACAATCGACAGGGAGAATATATCATGATAGTTTCAGGGAGACCACTCGACAGGGAGAGTATATCATGAGAGTGTGGTTGTTTTTTTTTTGTGAGATCAATCGACGGAGACAGGGGCGTAGCTAGGTGTGTGCAGGGGGTATGGGTCGCACCGGTTGACACCACCTCAGGGCATGACACCAAATTTAAAATGTTCATATTTACAGGGCACACACTGCTCGGTCTGAACGATATTCATGAATGGATAACCGATCGCTCGTAAATTTTCCAGATATGTAACCAATCCAAATGCGTGCTTTATGAAAAGTTCAAGGTTGATGCATCAGAAATGGATTGACCCTCTTATTAGCTCAGAAACACACCGTTTTGACCAGGATTCAACGCCGATGGAAGTGACCGGTAACCTTCGTAAATGACAGAAGGCTATATTTATCTAAATTCTAATAAATAAAGCATTCCATTGATACCAAACACCATGTGGTCGGGCGATTCTAAGTACATGTTACAGTTCTCAAATACATTTACCGCCTGACCTTCAATTAATTTGTTTCTGTCATTGTGCTTACTGTGGACTTATTTTAAACATGACCAAATCCCTCATGGAAGTCGAGGGAGGGTGGGGGGGGGGGGGGGGGGGCCCCCATTTTTACCGCACCGGGGGAGGGGGGGGGGGGGGGGGGGGGGGGGGGGGGGGGAGAGGGCCACCATATTTACCGCACCGGGTGACACCAACCCTATGCTACGCCACTGGACGGAGAGCATGCGTTAAATCATGGGTACTGATAGTTCCTGTAATGTGAATCCTCCACTGGGAACATATTTTTAAATCACAACATTGAGACCACACGTGATCCGTTGTATAGAAATGACAAGCCTAGAATTAATGTTGAAACACGATACCAAGCGAGTTGATCAGAAGTAACAGCTGAATCGTGGCGTAAACAGAGACGGATTGCTGCAAAACAACACCAGAGAGAGAGAGGGGGGTCAGCATGTTGTGTTATTGATTGAATAATCAGTCTATAACTGGTGATCTAGATCAGGACTGCACAACTCAAAATGTAAGGCGGGCCGTATATACTTTATGAAAAGCTTGTGCGGGCCGAAAGGAAATAGGACAGGTGGGAAAGTTATTAAGAAAATAATAATCAAAAGAATATTTCGTTACTTCGCGGGCCGCAAATTGGGTGCTGGCGGGCCACATGCGGCCCGCGGGCCGTATGTTGTGCAGGCGTGATCTGATCTAGATGATTGAAACTGTGTTTCTGTGCTGCTACAATACCTCATATAACGGAATGTATGATTGTATTGTATTGATACAGTACCACCTGTTTGACCGCCATCTTGGTACAATACCAGTTGATTGAATTTTTCTGCCATCTTTGTTCAATTTAATTCGGTTTGATTGAGTGTACAACCTTCGTGGTACAATTTAATACTGTTTGATTGAGTGTACGGCATTCTTGGTACAATTTGATACCAGTCGATTGAGTTTACGGCCATCTTGGTACAATTTGATACCGGTCGATTGAGTTTACGGCCATCTTGGTACAATTTGATACCGTTCGATTGAGTGTACGGCCAGCCTGGTACAATTTGATACCGGTCGATTGAGTGTACGGCCATCTTGGTACAATTTGATACCGGTCGATTGAGTGTACGGTTCTACTGGTATAGACCTAAGTTTGCCAAAATTGTATGTGATGAAATTGGGACCAACAGGAGTAAATATCACTGGTGGTGTGACTATGGTGGCGAATGGGGGGGGGGGAACGCCCCGGGCAGGACATTTTTTAAAATGTTTATGATAAATATTATGTTCATTTAATATTATCTGAAAGATGCTAGTGTGGTGGGAGTTAGGCCCGGGTGGCATTTAGTTTAAGCACGCCACTGGGTATCACGCCAGGTCTGAAAAGCCACATCTAGTGTATTGGGTGTTCGTGGGGAGAAAGACAATTCATACCCATATAACTTTATAATTGAATCTTCTTTCTAAGGATTTTCATTGTTATTTTTGCCCTAAAATCAGGGACGTCATTTGGGTAGGGCAGGGGGGTGCCTTCCCCCTCCCCCCCCCCCCCGAATTTTCAGGTTTTATTTAAATTGCTATGTACTGTGGCGCCTTCAGTAATAAACAACTTAACAAGCCGACCAAGTTAGGTTTTGCCTCCCACTCCCGATTATTTTGGCCCTAAAATCAGGGACGTCATTTGGGGAGGGCAGGGGGGTGCCTTCCCCCCCCCCCCCCCCCCCGAATTTTCAGGTTTTATTTAAATTGCTATGTACTGTGGCGCCTTCAGTAATAAACAACTTAACAAGCCGACCAAGTTAGGTTTTGCCTCCCACTCCCGAAAAAAAATGAAAAGACGCCCCTGCTTGAAATCGCTAAGAAAGCTTAGTAGCCGGGAAATTATTTTAATCATAAGATGATGACTAGCTTTAAATTTCAGCATAGTACAGCATTATCACAGTAACACCTCGAACATTCACCAGGTTAGGTTCCAGAGCTCGTCTCGGATGCTAGGTACGAGTCTTTTTTTTTTAAAAATACTAATACATGCTTATTTCTAGAGTTCATCTCCTCAGTATGACCCACGTCATTGCTACCAAAGCATTTTAATTCCATTTTAAAAAGTTAACTAAACACATTATCCTTTAAATAATAAATGGCTGGCGTGAAAAATATAGGACAGTATCGCCTAATGGCTGTTTGCCACACCAGCAAAGTTACAGTACGGTATAACTAATGTTACCTTTACAGAAAAGAATTCATGGGGGACTGCTTTCATTTGCACTCTCCAGTAAGGTCAAAATAAGTAACGAATGGAACTGTAAACTAAATGAAGGACGTTTCTTTGTCAGTGCCAGGCTGTAAAACTAGGTCAACTAAACTAAGTCAACTTCATATGTCACAGAAGTCATGTAACGAAGGTACATTTCAATAACATTTTTTTTAAACAAGTACTGTACATAAAGGGTACAGATACTCAATCAATTTAACGTACAGAGGGAAAATAAGTTTTCGAGGATATCGCAGATCAATAAAAACTGCAGATTTTAATTAGTTATGTTACAATGAAAATTTCGCGAATCCTCAAACGCGAATACACGAGGTATTACAGTAATTCTATCTTTTCATAGAACTCTGTCTTTGTTGTGCAGCATGGGGAATTACAGTAATTCTATCATTTCATAAAACTCTGGTTTTGATGTGCAGCACGTGGTATTACTGTGATTCCATCATTTTCTAGAAAGTTGGTTTTGTTATGCAGCACGGGGTATTACAGTAATTATATCTTTTCATATAGTCTAACTCTGATTGTGTTGTGCAGCACAGGGTATTACAGTAATTATATCTTTTCATATAGTCTAACTCTGATTTTGTTGTGCAGCACATGGTATTACAGTAATTATATCTTTTCATATAGTCTAACTCTGATTTTGTTGTGCAGCACAGGGTATTACAGTAATTATATCTTTTCATATAGTCTAACTCTGATTTTGTTGTGCAGCACAGGGTATTACAGTAATTATATCTTTTCATATAGTCTAACTCTGATTTTGTTGTGCAGCAAGAGGTATTATAGTTTTTATATCTTTTCACAGTAGGCTGGTTTTGCTGTGCAGCGGGCCAAAACACGTGACACAAGCAACATTAAAAGTGTTCTCAAATTTACATCTGGACCTTTTCCTACATAAACGAACATTTGAACAACTTAACAGCCTTACACAATTGACATATCATTTTAGCTTAGTTAAATGAAATATTGAAATTGTCAAACATATCAAAAAGTTTATGACATTTACTATGTTTACGAGACTATTTTACATAATATATTATAGAGAACAAACCAATTTTTATTTTAAATTTAGATTGAAACCGGGACAGTATATCTAACAGGTCGGGACAGCTTTGTTAAATGAGAAGATCCCGGCCGAACCGGGACTTATGGTAAGCTTATATACCCCATTGGTGTGGTGTAATGAGTGAAAACGATTAATAAATACCACTGTATCTATTACCGATACCTGCTAGTGCTGGGATTTGATCCCACGAGTTTCACACAATCAAACACTGAAAATCGCTCGTAAGGAATGACTTCAGGTCCCGAAGTTCTTATGAGCCCCCCGGGAATCCCTATTCGCGAACCCCCCCCNCAACTCAAAATGTAAGGCTGGCCGTAATACTTTATGAAAAACGTTTGTGAGTCATAAGACAATAGGACAGGGGGGGGAGGAGAAGCTATAAAGAAAATAATACGAGTAAAGAATAGTTTGTTACTTCGTGAGCCGCAAAGTAGGTGCTGGAGGGCCGCATGCGGCCCGCGGGCCGTTTGTTGTGCAGGTTGAGGAGAACAAGATTCATAGCTTGCTAGTGTTAAGTCCTACACACATTTTTTCAACCAGTGCGCAGCTAACTGATTTTCTGTAAGAGGTGGAATTCCTGCTTGGGACGACTATGACCCCCCCCCCCAACCGTGGCCACCCCCCTGGCCCCCTGCTTTAAACACCACATAACAAGAACTAGCAAGTGACGGGCACGGAAACCTTTTACCGGCAACTGTAATCTTGTGCCCTAACCCTAGCTCCTAATATGAGCCCTAACCCTAGCTCCTAACATAAGCCCTAACCCTAGCTCCTAATATGAGCCCTAACCCTAGCTCTTAACATAAGCCCTAACCCTAGCTCCTAATATGAGCCCTAACCCTAGCTCTTAACATAAGCCCTAACCCTAGCTCCTAACATGAGCCCTAAACCTAGCTCCCATTATGTGCCCTAACCCTAGCTCCTATTATGTGCCATAACCCTAGCTCCTAACATGAGCCCTAACCCTTGCTCCTATTATGTGCCCTAACACTAGCTCCTATTATGTGCCCAAACCCAAGCTCCTAATATAAGCCCTAACCCTAGCTCCTAACATAAGCCCTAACCCTAGCTCCTAATATGAGCCCTAACCCTAGCTCCTAATATGAGCCCTAACCCTAGCTCCTAATATGAGCCCTAACCCTAGCTCCTAATATGAGCCCTAACCCTAGCTCCTAATATGAGCCCTAACCCTAGCTCCTAACATGAGCCCTAATCCTAGCTCATAATATGAGTCCTAATTCTAGCTCCTAACATGAGCCCTAACCCCTAGCTCCTAACATGAGCCCTAAACCTAGCTCCCATTATGTGCCCTAACCCTAGCTCCTATTATGTGCCATAACCCTAGCTCCTAACATGAGCCATAACCCTTGCTCCTATTATGTGCCCTAACACTAGCTCCTATTATGTGCCCAAACCCAAGCTCCTAACATGAGCCCTTATCCTAGCTACCATTATGTGCCCTAACCCTAGCTTCTATTATGTGTCATAACCCTAGCTCCTATCATGTGCCCTAACCCTATAGCTCCTATCATGTTTTCCCCAATTTATTTCCCCCCACATTATCCGTGTGTGATGCCTGAATGGGCGGGTGTAGACCCCTGCAGGCTACCTAGGCCCCCCATCTGCAGGGTCCTATTCCACATCAATCGCAGGCTGCCATGATGGACAAACTGCTGCAAGGGCAGGGGGAGGGGGGAAGAGGACAGTCACACACTGAAACTTTCTGGCTGGCTGGGCGATGGGGGATGTGCAAGAAATCTTTTGAAATTGAGAGGGAGTGAGCCGATTCACAAAGGCTGAGAACCACTGGGTTAAATGGTACAGTACTGACCTCAGATTTTAGTTAAGATATCAATATAAAACGTGTGTATAATAATACTGATCAAAGTTTGATGAAACCTGTTGAAATATTGATGTAACTTTGGGTTATGAGCTTGTTGTATTTGAACCATGTTGTTGGTATAGATACGGGAATGTTCTTTGCATTCCTTACAATAGGCATTACTTGATGACTGGGTGGATTTGACAGATCGTTTACAGCACATGTGTCAAACTCAAAAGCCCGCGAGCCACATTCACCCCGCCGTACAATTATATCAGGTCCACGAGGTCTTGACCGGCGTACAATGATATTCAAGTCAACGCTAGGGTGTTTCCCAATGCACACATTGCTGAAAACCTTAGCTTTCTTCGCGCAGACTTTGCTCGGCGCTTTAGTGACTTTGAAGCACAGAAATGTAATTTCGAGCTGTTTCGTAACCCATTTGTCATTGACGAGGAGCTGCACTTGTAAATTTGTAGAGAAAGCTACTAGAGCTGCAGCGTAATGGGACACTAAAGGCAAAGCATGACACAGTTGGGCCTGCACAGTTCACTCTTTTCATTCCTGAACTTTGAGCATGTTGGGTAGCACAGATATGTGTGAGCAGCTGTTTTCTGTAATGAAGATTAAGAAAAAATCACACAGGAGTCGTCTCACTGATGAACACCTGCAGTCCATCATGAAAATCTCAATGACACAGAACGTTACTCCCAACTTTAACGAACTTGCTTGTCTTTGTAGCCGAGAAAATGTGTATGCCAAGGATTTTTAATTATTAAAACTTTTTTTTTTATGTTTTTATGCGATTCCCGGTTCGTAACATATGTTTTCTGGGTTAAATGGGACATTGGTAATAAAAAAAAAAAAGACTTGTTTTCAATTCTGTGTGATTACGACGTAACAACGTGAAACAATTTGATGAAAGAAACCAATCAATTACGAATCGTGACGACACAAAACTGACTGGAATGGTCATCAGAACATTCAGGCATTGACTTGACTTGACAAATGTATGAACGTTTTCTGAAGTGATTTCTTGCATGGCCGCCATAGGCACGATAGAAAGTCATTTTTTCAACTACCGGTAATTCAAATTCATGTGTAAGCAAACGTTGTAAATCTGTACAATTTTCAACAAATTTTTTATGAGATCGTGTTTGTAATCTTCAAATATCATTAACCTAAAAATGAAAACGTATTGCTATTATGTTGTTTTCATTAGCTCAAAAACATTATACAAAGAATTAATACTAATAGCAGTATCAGCTATGACATTGAATTTCAAAAATTTCAGCAGGATAACAGTTTTCGCAATCTACAAAAGGTTCACAATTAAGTTCATTATCATAGTGCTTTTTTCTTGTGACCAAAATTTAATTGGTTTAACATCAACTAGTTTCTGAAAAATCCTTTGTTTTATTTACTGAAAACTTTTGTGTCTGAATGTATTAAAAAAATGTTAGTGTGTTTATTTTAATAACCTTCAAAATAATATTTTTAGCAAATTAAAACGAAAAATAATGTTAGTAATTTAACATGCCCTAAAATCCCTTTTTCAAATAAATCCTTTATATGCCTTTTTGTTTGCATTAATGTAATTGTACGTGATTTATCATTCATTAAGTGCATACGTTTATGTCAATAGGTATGCCTAATCTTCTCCCGAAAACACGTTTCATATTTCCTTTATTTTCCCCTTCAAAGGTTCATTTTATTTTTACTGTACCCAAAGGCCTCAGAAATGCAAAGCTACACAATTAATCTCCACACCTAAACACGCATCTATTGAAGAAATCATTAAAAAAAAAATTTAAAAACATGAAAAACTTCGTTATGGGGTGTGGGAATTGGGAATTAGGCTGAACATTTGATAGAAAATGTTGTCATTGACAACGAGACTATGTGCACAATATTTTTACAGTAACTGAGTCAATTAGCTTCTTCTTGAAAAAAAACGAAAAAAAACATGAGTTTGGGGTTTAAGGTGTGGCTGAAAAAATGATAGAATGTGTTGTAATCAGCAAGATGTCTGTGGGCCAATTTTCAGCTCGATATGTTGACGGGAAGTGAGTTAATTAGCCGTCCGAATATTTTGCCAGCCAGACTAACAAAAGTGAAGTTATAAAGTACTTAGAAATAACAATTAGCTTTACAGAATTCTATAATGAGTGCAAACACATTGATCAAAAGAAACAAAAATTAGCAGCAGGACAATTTTTTTTTTAAATTTTAGAGCCAAATTACTTTTGAAGAATTTGTCAAAAACCATGTTTTTCTGAGTCAAACCGATTTGTGGCCGACTGGCTGAGCCGCACTCATGTAGCTAAATAGCCGCTGGCGGCTCGCGAGTTAGGCCGACAACCGTCTTATTTATTCATGTGGCGCGTTGTTTTTTGTTTTTTTTTAAATCTGTTTCCTTGATCGTCTAGTTCCAAGTATTCTTGTAAGTCAAAATTGTGTAAAGAAAAATGTATTACAGTTGTTAAAAATAAAAGCCGATAAAATGTTACACCAGTTACAAACAAATCTAACCTGTTTTTTTTTTTTTTTTTTTTTTTTTTTTTTTTGTTCTTTTTTTAAA
>CAXITT010001053.1:0-30333 GCA_964033795.1 Lymnaea stagnalis
CGTTCGTGTTTGATCTTATCCTAATAATGCCTATATTCATTTATATTGATGTTATGAATTCTATTATTGATTTTGCCACGTGCTACGGCCCGCCGCCATTCCATCATTGGAATGGCAGGTGTTGCTCTAAAGTGCACATGTCTCTTTTAAAAGGAAGACAATACGAATATCATGTACCTATAATTTTAATGATTGTTAATGCTACCATGTCCCATACTATGTTAATTGAATTGTTTGCTTAGTCTAACATTGTCACGAAGCAAGATCTGCTTACGCCGACAATGATCAGACTTATAATCCCATCCACCATTTGGATGTATATGCACGAGCTATGTCACCTTCCATACATCGATCTGAATTCGTTGCTATTGGAACGGGACTTATCAGCTTATGGCTATTCGCTTGGATACTTATCCAATTTTGTATCTTTTGCCTTTAGCCTGGTTTCTATTGCTGGACCGACTTACCTTGAGTTGACGCTAGGGGATTGATCTACATCCTACTCCAAACTACCTGTCAGCCACCAAAAGGACTTCGAGTTCCAGTCACTCTCACTACCACGATTCATCGTGGGAGAGTCATTTTCCACTAGTAAGTAGGCAACCATGATTTTGGTATCATTTTATTGCCCATGTATTTATATTATTCGTTCGTGTTTGATCTTATCCTAATAATGCCTATATTCATTTATATTGATGTTATGAATTCTATTATTGATTTTGCCACGTGCTACGGCCCGCCGCCATTCCATCATTGGAATGGCAGGTGTTGCTCTAAAGTGCACATGTCTCTTTTAAAAGGAAGACAATACGTGGTTGATTTTTTTTTGATTTGGAAGAAAGTGGTTGATTTGTTCGATTTGGGAAAAAGTGGTTAATATGTTCGATTTGGGAGAAAAGGGTTGATTTGTTCGATTTTGGAGAAGGAGGTTGATTTGTTTGATTTGGGAAGAAGTTGTTGATTTGTCCGATTTAGGAGAAAGTGGTTAATATGTTCGATTTGGGAGAAATTGGTTGATTTGTTCAATTTGGGAGAAAATTGTTTATTTTTTCAAATTTTGAGAAAGTGGTTGATTTTTTTTTGATTTGGAAGAAAGTGGTTGATTTGTTCGATTTGGGGAAAAACTTTCTCCCAAATCGAACAAATAAACCACTTTCTCCCAAATCGAACATATTAACCACTTTCTCCCAAATAGAACAAAAAACACTTTCTCTCAAATCAAAAAAATTAACAAATTCTTCCAAATCGAACAAAAAACACTTTCTCCCAAATCGAACAAATCAATAAATTTCTCCCAAATCAAATAAATCAACCACATTCTCCTAAATAGAACAAATCAACAACATGCAGTTACGTGCCTCTACGCGCATCTCCGTGCATCTAGTCACATCTACACGAATCTAATCGCATCTACGCGCATGTAAGCGCATCTTTGTGCATCTACGCGCATCTACGCGAATTTTAAGCGCATCTACGCGCACCTACGCACCTATACGCGCATCTCCATGCATCTACATTCCTACTCGCCCATCTTTCCGCATCTACGTGCAACTTGCGCATCTACGAGCATCTACGAAATCTTTGCGCATCTACGCACTTCTACACGCATCTACGCGCATCTACACGCATCTACGTGATTTTACGCTCATTTACGCTCATTTACGTTCATCTACGCGTATTTAATTACATCTACGCGAATCTAAGCGCATCTATCCGCATCTACATGCATCTTCGCGCATCAACGCTCATTTTCGCGCCTCTACGCGCATCTCCATGCATCTACGCGCATCTACTCGCATCTACGCTCATATAAGCGCAGCTATGTACATCTACGTGCATCTTCGCGCATCTACGCGAGTCTACTCAAATTAATCGCCTCTACGGGCATCTCCGTGCATCTACTCACATCTACGTGCATCTACGTGCATCTACGCGCATCAACGCGCAATTACATTCATATTCCCAACCTTTGCGCATCTACGCGTAACTTGCGCATCTACTCGCATCTACGTGCATCTTCGTTCATTTTTACTGCATCTACGTACATCTACGCGCATCTAAGCGTATCTACTTGCATCTGCATGCCTCTTCGCGCATCAAGTTGCATTTAAGCGCCTATACGTGCATTTCCGTGCATCTACTAAACATCTACGCGCATCTAAGCGCATCTATGTGCATCTACGCGCATATTCGCGCATCTACTTGCATTTACTCGCATCTACGCGAATTTGGGCGCATCTGCCCATATCTACGCTCATCTACTCGCATTTACTTATTAACCCTCTTTGCGCATCTACGCGCAACTTTCACATCTACGCGCCTCTACGGGCATCTCCGTGCATCTACTCGCATCTACGCGCATCTGCGCGCATCTACGCGCATCTAAATTCATATTCCCCATCATTTCGCATCTACACGCATCTACGCGCATTTACGTTCATCTACGCATATCTACATGCATCTTCGCGCATCAACGCGCAATTATGCGCCTCTACGCGCATCTCGATGCATCTAAGCGCATCTACTCGCATCTACGCTCATATAAGCGCATCTATGTACATCTACGCGAATTTATGCGTCTCTACGCGCATCTCTGTGCATCTACTCGCATCTACGTGCATCAACGCGCATCTACGCGCATCTACATTCATATACCCCATCTTTTCGCATCTACGCGCAACTTGCGCATCTACGCGCATCTACTCGTATCTACGTAAATCTACACGCATCTACGCGTATCTACGTGCATCTACGTTCATCTACATGCATCTACGTATATCTACGCGCTTCTAAGCGTATATACTCGCATCTACATGCATCTTCGCGCATCAACATGCATTTACGTACCTCTACACACATCTCCGTGCATCTACGCGTAGATGAAGGTAGATGCGCATAGACGCGCTTAGATGCACGTAGATGCGTGTAGATGCGTGTAGATGCGCGTAATTCGCGTAGATGCGCGTAGATGCGCCCTAATTTGCGTAGATGCGCGTAGATTCGTGAAGATGCGCGTAGATGCATATAGATTCGCTTAGATGCTCGTAGATGCGCGTAGATGCGCGTAGATGCACGTAGAGGCGCGTAAATGGGCGTTGATGCACGTTGATTCGTGAAGATGCATGTATGTGGTGATTTGACTTTTAATATATTAGTGAGGAGTATCTCTCGTATGAGATCTCCTCTTGGCTCTCTGTCTAGGTGTACGTTATGTGAGCCAAACTACCACACAGACATAACACCTATCTATTTACCAATAGTAGAGACCGAAACGAAGTCTCAGGTAAAGGATAAGTAACCATGAGTATTTAATGGATAACAATATTTACAAAATCCTCCTTTACACACTCCTAGTGCTTGACATATAATCATCAAAAGGATTTTATCCCAATTAGAAATGTATAATACTGCAAGCAAGTGTCCCTAACATACAAGCGGTATAATCATAAAAATGCTAAATTTTGCTCAAGTTCTATCCTCAATCTTGGTGGACTTATCCTGTATAGTCCTAGTGATGATCTCGGTGGATCACAGTAAGGGAAGTCCTTCAGTTCTAGAAGTGTGTCCCTGTTCCGGCCTTCGTAGCTGTTCTAGGCGTAGCGAAGTCGGAGTTCCCGGTCGTAGATTCCGTGGAATGTCAGCGATGGGGAAAATGACTCTCCCGCGATGAATCGTGGTAGTGAGAGTGACTGGAACTCGAAGTCCTTTTGGTGGCTGACAGGTAGTTTGGAGTAGGATGTAGATCAATCCCCTAGCGTCAACTCAAGGTAAGTTGGTCTAGCAATAGAAACCAGGCTAAAGGCAAAAGATACAAAATTGGATAAATATCCAAGCGAATAGCCATAAGCTGATAAGTACCGTTCCAATAGCAACGAATTCAGATCGATGTATGGAAGGTGACATAGCTCGTGCATATACATCCAAATGGTGGATGGGATTATAAGTCTGATCATTGTCAGCGTAAGCAGATCTTGCTTCGTGACAATGTTAGACTAAGCAAACAATTCAATTAACATAGTATGGGACATGGTAGCATTAACAATCATTAAAATTATAGGTACATGATATTCGTATTGTCTTCCTTTTAAAAGAGACATGTGCACTTTAGAGCAACACCTGCCATTCCCATGATGGAATGGCGGCGGGTCGTAGCACGTGGCAAAATGAATAATAGAATTCATAACATCAATATAAATGAATATAGGCATTATTAGGATAAGATCAAACACGAACGAATAATATAAATACATGGGCAATAAAATGATACCAAAATCATGGTTGCGTACTTACTAGTACTCTAGGTAGCAGTCGCAGTTAAGTATCTCTCTAGTGAAGTACTAAGTCCAGCTACTTCAAGCGTTCCCAATCGAGTGATCAGATCTTAAAAGACGTATACTTGCTAAGTCCTAGGTTGCAGTTATGAATCACGCTGGATAAGTTCTAAGTCCCTTCCTTCAGGTATTCACAGTCAAGTGAGCATGATCATAAAAGACAGAATGTTGCTTATTCAGACTATTTATTCGAGTTGGGTGGCGATTAGGTGATGATTCAATTGGGTGATTCAAATGTTCTATGTTTTTCCATCCAATGACAATTACTTTCGATGTTGCGGGTTTGACCTCCTACCCTCAAGGTTTTTCGGGGGAGGTGAAAATCCAAATTCACGCTTTCGCGTGAGCAATCTGGTTAAGAAATGCAATAACAACAAAGAGGCGCCTTCTCCTCTTTGTTGTCTCCAGGGCAGAAATGAGGGGGTTGACGGTATTAATTTCCTCAAGGTTTTTCGGTGGGATGGGTTGACCGCAAAATTGCACGCTCTGAAGGTGAGCGAACTGTGACAGGAATGCGATAACACAAGGGAACTCACTCGTGCTAAGCGTCTGCAGGGCAAAACATAGGGAGGGAATGGTATTATGGGAATTCAAAGGCATATTTGAGGGGAAAGAAATTTTATAAAGTCCAGCTCCAAATCATCACATACGCCCTTCCTAAGATGATTCATTCCTAGAATGAAACATTGAAGTGCTGGCCTTTTTAAATTTCTTCTGTTGCCTGAAATCCTCCTAGGCTTAGTCGTTTCTGAAGTAGCAAATCCTGGAGCGTGAGCATTTAAATTTTGTCAAGAGTTATCTTCGGCGTCTGAAGATGATTGACGACTTGTGAAGTATGGGTTAAATTTATCTTTCCTGGGAGGTACTTGATTGACATAAAATATTTTTGAATTTACTAATACGTCCTGAGTGCAAACATCTCAGGAAAATCATCTTCCATGTCTTCATATAAACGGTCACGCCTTCTTTGTATTTCATTTTTCTATCGCTCACATTTTATCCCATTGTGAGGTTTTATATACATACTTGAATATAAACAAGTCAATTATTATTTAGGATCTTCAACATGTGTCAATAGCGGTACCTTACTTGTGGTACATTATTAGGTTTTCATCATTGAAATATTTATATACAAGGGTTTTCTTCAAGCTCATCAGTTGAGGTTAATTCTGTTTTGCTACTTTCCTTAACTAAGGAAAATACTGCAGAGTTCCAAAATTCCTTTAAATTTCTGACTGTAGATATTCTGATTCCTCTAAATTTCCTGCAGTAGAGTTTCTAATTCCTCTAAATTTCTGGCTGTAGAGTTTCTCTGCCCGCCACAGAGGGGTACAACACATCAGTGTCACTGAGGTGGGGCAATTTTCTCTATCTTGAACTAAAGTTTGTCAGCTGTAACATGTTCCTCAGCTGTATGCTCTCCTCTGAGAAATCTAAATCTGTTTGCGGGGACTTCTAGTCGCAAACCCGTGGCATTGAAGTTGAAGGGCTCTCCCTGAGCTCCACTTCATCTTTAATCTCTTTGTCATGTTTGTTACGGTTTGCGAGGTTCTGTAACCAAATATCAATGACATCAAGTTCTCGGAACTGACGACAGTTTTCTTCCGAGTTTAGCGATACAGCTTGAATTCTTCTGCTATACAATCTATTTTCATGTAATTGTCTTTTCAGGCGTGGTCCTTTCAACCACAACTGCGGCAATACTGGGTGGGCAGCATCTGTACATAATTCAAGGTTGATGTTAGACATATCTACCGTGATGGATAAGTTCTTCAGAACTTCTTCAAATTCTTCTTTTACAACTGGTTGTAAACATTCCAGGTCCTTGGCAAGAGCAGCAATTACTTGATCACTAGGAGTTGTATCAACTGAGACTAGTTTTGTGTCCTCATTTTTATCTTGATTAATATGATCTGTGATTTCTTGCAACAAGTCATTCGTAGCAAATGAATTATCTGTGTTGTCTTGGGAAACCAAATGCAAGTTTGACTGAATGCAATTTTGTTTAACTAGAATTTGGCGATCTTCTTGATTAGTTGCCAAGACCTGCTTCTCAATCTCTTGTGAGTCTAATCCGGACTCAATGAACTGTTCTGATAAGTCAGTCAAATTGGTTATCTTTTGTTTCCTGAAAACACGCTTCTTAAACCTTAACATTAACTTCTGGGAACTGGCTTCATCTATAGCCTCTTCATAGGGCTCTCTAACTTCATTGGGCAGTCTTATTCCTTCTGATATTTTGATTCTGTCAAGTAACGTAGAGGTATTTTTAGTTTTACTCCCTGGTCTCCATCTTCTATGTTTCTCTTCATCTTCTTCTTTGGATATGATCCATAAATCAATTGAGGTGGAAGCAAACTTCATACGATAAGCGTAAATTTCTGCTGGCGGGTGGGCGTCCCATTCCTCTGGTCGTCCATATTTACTGCGTCTGAGCATGGATACAAGCGATGAGTCATTTCGCTTGGCGAGTCCATTAGCATCAGGGTGACACACTTGAGATCCAGTGTATGGAGTGTACAGTACTTGATTATCTTTCAATGCTTTCCCGAGGGGTATCCGTGGTACGGTTTTCCTGGGAATCATCTGCTGGCACTGCGGGCGACGTAAGACAAATTGCTTTATTTTCTCTCTTATTCCTGACCGAAATCTATAACAACCAATGCGATTAAGAGATACACCATTACCCAGGTGTCCACTTAACGTTGCAGCTTGTTCTATCTGCGTCATTTCTTCTTGCAAAAGCTTAGGGGCAATTAACTGGCTTTTGTTCTCTTCACCTTTTGTACGGTGACAGAGCGATCCAGATTTGAGGAAATCATTCAGCTTTCCAACTGGCGTGTCGACTCTCTCCACTAGAGTAGGTGTTCTTGAAAGTGTCGGCTCGATTCGTGAGGCGGCTTTCGTTTCCTGCAGTACAGGGTTTGGCGTTTCTTTAAGGGTTCCTGGCGGAGTCATAATTATTGTCCCAGCGGAGGTGACAATAACAGGATCAGTGGGATTATCCACATCTACATAGTGGCTACCAGATATTATATCATGGGTCGGCGAGTCCATGACAGCTGCGGTGATTATCCCTTGCGCATCGGGGGATTCCTTATCTTTAATCCGAGCAATGGGCAAGGTCATCGGTTGAGCTTCTTGGTTAGCACATTTAACAGCGATTGAGTCGCATGTTACATCAGCCGGTTTGACAACAGATCGTCGTAAGTTATTATCGTGCGAGCGTCTGGAGTCAATGAGACAACGGTCAAAGGTGCCGTTGACTGCTTTACTTTCTACGAGTGGCGGGACTGGTTGATCCTCCTGAGCTTCATTAGAAAGTTGGGTCTGTATCGTGGCGGTCAAGCACGGACGATTTAAACAGACTGGGACAGCGGTGGTCTGTACCGGTGGCTGTCGAATTTTATCATCACACTCTTGAGTATGAGGTAAAATGCTTACTACCTGGTTTGGTTGTTCGTTACTGATTGTGGTCTCTAAGACAACACAAGGCTTAGGCGGAGTAGTCTCATATCCTGCGTCAATGTTAGGCTTGTCATTGGCGTCAGGTTTATCATTATCATATGGTTCTGCCATTGTCTTCTGATTAGCGTATTGGCGACTTACTTGTTATTTGTGTTGTTTAAGACGGGGCGTTGGACTAAAGAGACCGGACTGCTTGGGACTAGCAGTCGGTTCTACATCAAGCGTATGCTTTTTCTTAGATATGTTGCTGGTTGCTGATTCAAAGTGTGCTCTTCGTTTAGTTCAAATAGGATCAAATCTAGATTCAGATAGAGACTTGTTCTTGGCTGGTTCGTGCCTATACTTGTAATATTCTTTACCATTCTTATGGGGAGCGGCTTTGCGATTGTCTGTATCATTCCTGGCTGGTGGAATTTGTTTACAACAGAGTTTTACTATTTCCTCTTTTTCCAGTTGTGAACTGCGGAGCCTTCTGTTATACCTTGACGTTGTTGGTTTATACCTCTTTAACAACGCAGCGTTGAGGTCGGGATAGCTTTGGATATCGTAGGCACACCTATTGCTATATGCTTCATAATCATCTCCGACAAGCGCGAGTGCTAATCGGATGTTCCATTTATCTTCTGGTGGCCCGTAAAGATGGGCGATAAATTCAAACTTGTAGAAGTACTGTTCAATGGTCCCCCACTTATCTTCATACGGATGAAAGGGAAATTCCAGTGACCAACAGTGGATGATTCCATCTGTAGCACAGTATAACATAGCACTAAGCAGGCTGCCGGTGTCTGGAGTTTGGGCTTCAGTTTCCGGTCGTTTCTGAGCCAGTTTGGCTTTCTCTAACTCCTGAAGTCTTCTTTCTTCCCTCAGTTGTTCTATTTCAAACATCCTTTTCATTCTCATCTCCTCCATTCTGATGGCATGTTCCCTATCAGCTTTTTCTTTCCTTTCCTCCTGCTCTGCCTGTTCCTTTCTCTCAGCGGCCTCTCTATCTGCCTGTTCCTTTCTCTCAGCGGCCTCTCTATCTGCCTGTTTCTGTCTTTCAGCGGCCTCCTCTTTCCTCGCTTTTTCTCTGTCGTCCCTCTCCTTCATCCATGCTTCATATTTTTCGTCCATCTCCTTCATCCATGCTTCATGTTTTAATCTGGCCTGTGCTCTTCTTCTCTCTCGGTCCAATCGTTCTATGACGTATTGGTCGAGGTCTTCTCTCGTAATTCCATACGATTCTCCGTCCTTTCTAATTTCAGCTTCACTCTGCACATATTCCGGCATAGTTGGTGTATGATAGTACTTACCACTTGGAACCTAGAACACCAGCAGTACGAACCGATGATTTTGAAATCACCAAATTAATTATAAAACTATCACATGAACATCAACAAGTATTACATGAATTTAATAACTTAAGTAGAAGGAACATAAACCTTGAGCAGAGCAAATATAGATTCTTACTTCTTTATGATATTTTTACGACTTAAAATTTTTAAAAATTTCCAAAGTCGCTAAAGTGAAATTACTCGGTCTATCTATAATATATTCTAAACTAACATTTGCTCGAAACATCCCGGACAGGCCCCCATTTACACCCGTGTGGTGATTTGACTTTTAATACATTAGTGAGGAGTATCTCTCGTATGAGATCTCTTTGCTCTCTGTCTAGGGGTACGTTATGTGAGCCAAACTACCACACAGACATAACACCTATCTATTTACATATAGTATAGACCGAAACGAAGTCTCAGGTAAAGGATAAATAACCATGAGTATTTAATGGATAACAATATTTACAAAATCCTCCTTTACACACTCCTGGTGCTTGACATATAATCATGAAAAGGATTTTATCCCAATTAGAAATGTATATTACTGCAAGCAAGTGTCCCTAACATACAAGCGGTATAATCATAAAAATGCTAAATGTTGCTCAAGTTTTATGCTCAATCTTGGTGGACTTATCCTTTATAGTCCTAGTGATGATCTCGGTGGATCATAGTAAGGGAAGTCCTTCAGTTCTAGAAGTGTGTCCCTGTTCCGGCCTTCGTAGCTGTTCTAGGCATAGCGAAGTCGGAGTTCCCGGTCGTAGATTCCGTGGAATGTCTGCGATGGGGAAAATGACTCTCCCACGATGAATCGTGGTAGTGAGAGTGACTGGAACTCGAAGTCCTTTTGGTGGCTGACAGGTAGTTTGGAGTAGGATGTAGATCAATCCCCTAGCGTCAACTCAAGGTAAGTCAGTCCAGCAATAGAAACCAGGCTAAAGGCAAAAGATACAAAATTGGATAAGTATCCAAGCGAATAGCCATACGCTGATAAGTCCCGTTCCAATAGCAACGAATTCAGATCGATGTATGGAAGGTGACATAGCTCGTGCATATACATCCAAATGGTGGATAGGATTATAAGTCTGATCATTGTCGGCGTATGCAGATCTTGCTTCGTGACAATGTTAGACTAAGCAAACAATTCAATTAACATAGTATGGGACATGGTAGCATTAACAATCATTAAAATTATAGGTACATGATATTCGTATTGTCTTCCTTTTAAAAGAGACATGTGCACTTTAGAGCAACACCTGCAATTCCAATGATGGAATGGCGGCGGGCCGTAGCACGTGACAAAATCAATAATAGAATTCATAACATCAATATAAATGAATATAGGCATTATTAGGATAAGATCAAACACGAACGAATAATATAAATACATGGGCAATAAAATGATACCAAAATCATGGTTGCCTACTTACTAGTACTCTAGGTAGCAGTCGCAGTTAAGTATCTCGCTAGTGAAGTACTAAGTTAGGCTACTTCAAGCGTTCACAATCGATTGATCAGATCTTAAAAGTCGTATACTTGCTAAGTCCTAGGTTGCAGTTATGAATCACGCTGGATAAGTTCTAAGTCCCTTCCTTCAGGTGTTCACAGTCAAGTGAGCATGATCATAAAAGACAGAATGTTGCTTGTTCAGACTATTTATTCGAGTTGGGTGGCGATTAGGTGATGATTCAATTGGGTGATTCAAATGTTCTATGTTTTTCATCCAATGACAATTACTTTCGATGTTGCGGGTTTGACCTCCTACCCTCAAGGTTTTTCGGGGTGATGTGAAAATCCAAATTCACGCTTTCGCGTGAGCAATCTGGTTAAGAAATGCAATAACAACAAAGGGGCGCCTTCTCCTCTTTGTTGTCTCCAGGGCAGAAATGAGGGGGGTGACGGTATTAATTTCCTCAAGGTTTTTCGGTGGGATGGGTTGACATAAAAATTGCAGCACTGAGGGTGAGCGAACTGTGACAGGAATGCGATAACACAAGGGAACTCACTCATGCTAAGCGTCTGCAGGGCAAAACATAGGGAGGGAATGGTATTATATTACAGGGCATTCAAAGGCGTAGTTGAGGGGAAAGAAATTTTATAAAGTCCAGCTCCAAATCATCACAATAAAGATGCGCTTAGATTCGCGAAGATGTACTTAGATGCGCGTAGATGAACGTAGATGCGTGTAGATGCACTTAAATGCGCGTAGATGCACGTAGATGCGCTTAGATGCGCTTAGATGTGCATAGATGTACGTAGATGCGCGTAGATGCGCGTAGATGCGCGTAGATGCGCGTAGATGCGCGTAGATGCGCGTAGATGTGCGTAGATGCGCGTAGATGTGCGTAGATGCGTGTAGATTCAGGTAGATGCGCTTAGATGCACGTGGATGCGCGTAGATGAGCGTAGATTCGCAAGTTGCTTGTAGGTGCGCAAGTTGCGCGTAGATGCGCAAAGATAAGGGTATATGCGCGTAGACGAACGTAGATGCGCGTAGATTCGCGTAGATGCGTGTAGATTTACGTAGATGCACGTAGATGCAAGTAGATGCACGGAGATCCGCGTAGATGCACCTAGATGCACAAAGATGTGCTTAGATGCGCATAGAATCGCGTAGATGCGCGTAGATGAAGTAACATGTGCGTAGATGCGCGTAGATGAACCTAGATGCACATAAATGCGCTGAGATGCGCGTAGAAGCGCGTAGATGCGCGTAGATGAACTGATTTGCGAGCAGATTCATGTAGATGCGAGTAAATGCACGGAGATGCGCGTAGAGGCGCGTGAATGCATGTTGATGCGCGAAGATGCATGTAGATGCGAGTAGATGCGCGTAGATGCGCGTAGATGCGCAAGTTGCGTGTAGATGCGGAAAGATGGGGTATATTAATGTAGATGCGCGTAGATGTGCGTAGATGCGCGTATATGCACGTAGATGCGAGTGGATGCACGTAAATGCGCGTAGAGGCGCATAAATTCGCTTAGATGTGCGTAGATGCGCGAAGATGAGCGTAGATGTTCATAGATGCGCTTACATGACCGAAAATGCGAGTAGATGCGCGTAGATACGCGTAGATGCATGGAGATGCGCGTAGATGCGCTTAGATACTCATAGATGTACGTAGATACGCGTAGATGAACGTAAATGCGCGTAGATTTGCGTAGATGCATGTAGATGGGCGTAGATGCGTGTAGATACGCGAAAATGCACGGAGATGCGCAAAGATTGGGTATATGAATGTAGATGCGCGTAGATGCACGGAGATGCGCATAGAGGCGCGTAGATGCGAAAGTTGCGCGTAGATACGCAAAGATTATTAATAAGTAGTTGCGCGTAGATGCAAGTAGATATGGGCAGATGCGCCTAAATTCGCGTAGGTGCGCGTATATGCACGTAGATTAACGAAAATGCGCGTAGATGCACATAGATATACTAAGATTCGCGTAGATGGCGTAGATGGGCGTAGATGTGCGTAGATGCGCGTAGATACGCGTAGATGCGAGTAGATGCGTGGAGATGCGCGTAGAGGCGCGTAAATGCATGTTGATGCGCGAAGATGCATGTAGATGCGAATAGATACGCTTAGATGCGCGTAGATGTACGTAGATGTATGCAGATGAACGTAGATGCGCGTAGATGCACGTAGATGCGCGTTGATGCGCGTAAATGCGTGCAGATGCGCGTAGATGCGCATTGGTGCATGTAGATTTACGTAGATGCGCGTAGATTCGAGTAGATGCGCGTAGATGCGCAAAGATGGGGTATATGAATGAAGATGCGCGTAGATGCGCGTAGATGCATGGAGATGCGCGTAGAGGTACGTAAATGCGCGTTGATGCGCGACGATGCATGTAAATGCGCGTAGATGCGAGTAGATGCACGGAGATGCGTGTAGAGGCGCGTAAATGCATGTAGATGAACGTTGATGTGCGTAGATGTGCGTAGATGCGCATAGATGCGCGTAGTTGCACGTAAATGCGTGCAGATGCACGTAGATGCGCATAGATGCGTGTAGATTTTCGTATATGCGCTTAGATGTGAGTAGATGCACGGAGATTCGCGCAGAGGCGCTTCATTTGCGTAGATGTGCTTACACGTATATGCGCGTAGATGCACAGAGATGCGCGTAGATGCACGTAGATTCGCAAATTGCGCGTAGTTGCGCAAAGATAAGGGTATATGAATGTAGATGCGCGTAGATGCGGGTAGATGCACGTAGATGCACGTAGATGAACTAAGATGCGCGAAGATGCGCTTAGATGCACATAGATGCGCTTAGATGCGAATAGATGCGCGTGATTGCACGTAGATGTGCGTAAATGCGCGTAGATGCCTAAATTTGCGTAAATGCGCGTAGATGCGCGAAGATGCCTATAGATGCACATAGATTCGCTTAGATGCGCGTAGAGGCGCGTAAATGCATGTTGATGCGAGTAGATACCCTTAGATGCGCGTAGATGTACGTAGATGCATGTAGATGTACGTAGATGCTCGTAGATGCGCTGAGATGCGCGTAGTTGCACGTAAATGCGTTCAGATGCGCTTAGATGCGCATAGATGCGTGTAGATTTTCGTAGATGCGCGTAGATGTGAGTAGATGCACGGAGATGCGCACATAGGCGCTTCATTTGCCTAGATGCGCGTACACGTAGATGCGCGTAGATGCACAGAGATGCGCGTAGATGCACGTAGATTCGCAAATGGCGCGTAGTTGCGCAAAGATAAGACTATATTAATGTAGATGCTCGCAGATTTGCCTAAATATGCAAATATGCGCGTAGATGCGCGAAGATGCCTATAAATGCAAATAGATTCGCTTAGATGCGCGTAGATGCGTGTAGATGCGTGAAGATGCGAGTAGATGCGCGTATATGCGAGTAGATGCACGGAGATGCGCGTAGAGGCGCGTAAATGCCTGTTGATGCGCGAAGATGCATGTAGATGCGAGTAGATACGCTTAGATGCGCGTAGATGTACGTAGATGCACGTGGATGAATGTAGCTGCGCGTAGATGCACGTAGATGCGCGTAGATGCGTGTAGATTTACGTAGATGCGCTTAGATGCGAGTAGTTGCGCGTAGATGCGCAAGTTGCGCGTAGATGGGCAAAGATGGGTTTTATGAATGTAGATGCGCGTAGATGCGCGTAGATGCGCGTAGATGCGCGTAGATGCGCGTAGATGCGCATAGATGCGCGTAGATGCGCGTAGATGCGCGTAGATGCGTGTAGATACGCTTAGATGCACGGAGATGCGCGTAGAGGCGCGTAAATGCATGTTGATGCGCGAAGATGCATGTAGATGCGAGTAGATACGCTTAGATCCGCGAACATGCATGCGCGTAAATGCGTGCAGATGCGCGTAGATGCGCAAAGATGCGTGTAGATTAACGTAGATACGCTTAGATGCGAGTATTTGCGCGTAGATGCGCAAGTTGCGCGTAGATTGGTAACGATGGGTTTTATGAATGTAGATGCGCGTAGATTCGCGTAGATGATAGTAGATTCTTTTAGATGCGCGTAGATACGCTTAGATGTGCTTAGATATACGTAGATGCATGTAGATGAACGTAGATGCGCGTAGATGAACGGAGATGCGCATAGATGCGCGTAGATGCGTGTAGATGCACGTAGATGCGCGTAGATGCACGTAAATTCGCGTAGATGCGTTTATATGCGCCTAAATTTGCGTAGATGCGCGTAGATTCGCGTAGATGCACATAGATTCGCTTAGATGATAGTAGATGCGCGTAGATGTGCGAAGATGCGCGAAGATGCGCGTAAATGCACGTAGGGGCACGTAAATGGGTGTTGATGCGCGTAGCTGAGCTTAGATGCGCGTAGATGCATGTAGAGGCACGTAAATGCACGTTTTTTTCGCGAAGATGCATGTAGATGCGCTTAGGTTCGCGTAGATGAACGTAGATGCGTGTAGATGCGTATAGATGCGCCTAGATGCGCGTAGATGAGCGTAGATGCGCGTAGATGCGCGTAGATGCACATAGATACGTTTAGATGCGCGTAGATGTACGTAGATGCGCGTAGATGCGCGTAGACGAACGTAGATGCTCGTAGATGCGCGTAGATGCATGTAGATTCATGTAGATGCGCAAGTTGCTTGTAGATGCGCAAGGTGCTTGTAGATGCGCAAGTTGCATCGTAGATGCGCAAAGATAAGGGTACATGAATGTAGATACGCGTAGATTTACGTAGATGGAATTAGATGCACGGAGATGCGCGTAGATGCACCTAGATGCACATAGATGCGCTTAGATGGGCGTAGATGCGCGTAGACGCGCGTAGATGCACGTAGATGCGAGTGGGCATTCATTGGCCTAGGAACTTCTAGCTGCGGTCCAGACACATATAACATTGGCCCAATGAATTATGGCTTTATCCCAAACACACATGGGATAGGCCCTGACAATTGTTGCATTGGCCCAAACACTGATGGCATTGGCCCGAACACTAATGGCTTTTGTCGAGAAACTTATTGTCCAGAAACTAATGACATTGGCCGAAAAACTAAAGTCATTGACCCAGACATTTATGACATTGGCCCAAACACTTTTGGCATTGGTTCAGACATTATTGTCATTGGCCCATATACTTATGGGATCGGCCCAGGTACTTATGTCATTTTCCCAGACACTAATAGAATTGACCCAGACACTTATGCCATTGGCTCTAACACTATTGTTATTAGCCCTGACACTTATGGTATTGGGGTAGGCAATTATTGCATTTGACCAAATACTATTCACATTTTCTAAGATACTTTTGGGCTTTGCCCAGACCTTTGGCATTGGTCCAGACACGTATGTCATTCGCCCAGGCACTTATGGCATTTGCCTAGGCACTTCTAGCTGCGGTCCAGACACTTATAACATCGGCCCAATGACATATGGCTTTGGCCCAGACACACATGGGATTGGCCCAGAAAATTGTTGCATTGGCCCAAGCACTTATGGCATCGGCTCCAACACTAATTGCTTTGGTCCAGAAACTTATTTCATTGGCCCAGACAGTAATGTAGTTGGCCCAGACACTTATGACATTCTCCAAGAACTTATGAATTAATCCCAGACATTTGTTCCTTTTGCCCAGGCACTTATAGCATTGGCCCAGACATTTATAGCAAAGGTCCAGACACTAATAGCAATGGCCAAGACACTTATGGCATTGGCCATTTCATTTGTTGCTTTGGCCCAAGCACTAATAACATTTGCCCAGACAATTATGGCATTTGCCCATACACTTATAATATTGGCCCCAACACTAAAGTCATTGACCCAAATATTAATGACATTGGCCCAAACACTTATTGCATTGGTTCAGACAATTGTTGCATTGGCCCAAGCACTTATGGCATTGGCCCGAACGTTAATTGCTTTGGCCCAGACACTTATTGCATTGGCCCAGACAGTAATGTAGTTGGCCCAGACACGTATGACATTTGCCCAGAACTTATGAGATTGGCCCAGACATTTGTTGCTTTTGCCCAGAAACGTATAGCATCGGCCCATACACTTATAGCAAGGGTCCAGACACTCTTGACAATGGCCCAGGCACTAATGACATTGGCCCAGAACTTATGAGATTGGCCCAGAAATTTGTTGCTTTTGCCCAGGCACTTATAGCATTGGCCCAGACACTAATAGTAAGGGTCAAGAAAATAATGACAATGGCCCAGACACTTATGACATTGGCCCATTCATTTCCTGCTTTGGCCCAGGAACTAATAACATTGGCCCAGACACTTATGGCATTGGCCCAGACACGTATGCCATTTGCACAGACACTATTGTGATTGGCCCTGACACTTATGGTATTGGGGTAGGCACGTGTGGCATTTGACCAAATACTATTCACATAGTATACAAAACTATACTAAACAAAAGTAGACGTAACAAAGCTAGACCAAACAAAGCTAGACTTAACAAAGCTAAAATAAACAAAGCTAGACTTAATAAAGCTAGACTTAACAAAGCTAGACTAAACGAAGCTAGACTAGACAAAGCTAGACTAAACAAAAGTAGACTTAACAAAGCTAGACTAAAGAAAGCTAGACTAAACAAAGCAATCCTTAACAAAGCTAGACTTAACAAAGCTAGACTTAACAAAGCTAGACTAAACAAAGCTATACTAAATAAAGCTAGACTTAACAAAGCTAGACTAAACAAAGCTAGACTAAACAAAAATAGACTTAATAAAGCTAGACTAAGCAAAGCTAGACTAAACAAAAGTAGACTTAACAAAGTTAGACTTAACAAAGCTAGACTAAACAAAGCTAGACTAAACGAAGCTTGACTAAACAAAATTAGACTTAACAAAGCTAGACTAAAAAAAGCTAGACTTAACAAAGCTAGACAAAACAAAGCTTGACTAAATAAAGCTCGACATAACAAAGCTGGACTTAACAAAGCTTGAGTAAACAAAGCTAGACTAAACAAAGCTAGACTTAACAAATTATGACTAAGAAAAGCTAGACTAAACAAATCTAGACAAAACAAAGCTACACTAAACAAAAGTAGACTTAACAAATCTAGACTAAACAATAGACTTAACAAAGCTAGTCTAAACGAAGCTAGACTTAACAAAGCTAGACTAAACGATGCTAGACTTAACAAAGCATGACTGTATATATGCGTGTAGATGCGCGTAGATGCACGTAGATGCACGTAGATGCGCATAGATGCGCGTAGATGCGCGTAGGTGCGCAAGTTGCGTGTAGATGCGCAAAGATGTTGGTATATTAATAAAGATGCACGGAGATGCGTGTAGAGGCGCGTAAATTCGCGTAGAAGCACATAAATGCGCGAAAATGCACGTAGATGCATGTAGATGTGCGTAGATGCATGAAGATGCGCGTAGAGGCTAGACTTAATAAAGCTAGACTAAGCCAAACTAGACTAGTCAAAGATGGACTAAAAAAAGCTAGTCTAAACAAAGCTAGACTTTACAAAGTTAGAATAAAAAAGCTAGACTCAAAAAGCTAGCTTTTAACAAAGCTAGACTAAAAAAAAGCTAGGCTAATCAAAGCTAGACTAACAAAGCTAGATTAAACAAATCTAGAATTAACAAAGCTAGACTAAACGAAGCTAGACTTAACAAAGCATGACTGTAAATATGCGTGTAGATGCGCGTAGATGCACGTAGATGCGCGTAAATTCGCGTAGAAGCACATAAATGCGCGAAAATTCACGTAGATGCATGTAAATGCGCGTAGATGCATGGAGATGCGCGTAGAGGCTAGACTTAATAAAGCTATACGAAATGAAGCTAGACTAGACAAAGATGGACTAAACAAAGCTAGTCTAAACAAAGCTAGACTTTACAAATTTAGAATAAAAAAGCTAGACTTTACAAAGTTAGAATAAAAAAGCTAGACTAAAAAAGGCTAGCTTTTAACAAAGCTAGACTAAAAAAAAGCTAGACTAATCAAAGCTAGACTAACAAAGCTAGATTAAACAAATCTAGACTTAACAAAGCTAGAAAAAACGAAGCTAGACTTAACAAAGCATGACTTTATATATGCGTGTAGATGCGCGTAGATGCGCGTAGATGCGCAAGTTGCGCGTAGATGCGCAAAGATGTTTGTATATAAATAAAGATGCACGGAGCTGTGCGTAGAGGCGAATAAATTCGAGTAGAAGCACATAAATGCTCTAAGATGCACGTAGATGCATGGAGATGCGCGTAGATGCCCAAAGATGCATGTAGATGCGCTTAGATGCGCTTAGATACGCGTAGATATAAGTAAATAAGCGTAGATAAACGTAAATGAGCGAAGATTCGCGTAGATGCGTGTAGATGCGCGTAGATGCTCGTAGATGCGCGTAGATGCAAGTAGATGCGCGTAAATTCGCGTAGATGCACGTAGATGCGCGTATATGCGCCTAAATTTGCGTAAATGGGCGTAGTTGCGCGAAGATGCGCGTAGATGCACATAGATTCGTTTAGATGCACGTAGATGCGCGTAGATGCACGTAGATGCACGTAGATGCGTGTAGATGCGCTTAGATGCGCGTAGATAAAAGTAAATCAACGTAGATGCGCGTAGGTGCAGTCTGATGCACGTAGATGCGCGTAGATGCGCGTAGATGCGCTGAGATGCGCTTAGATGCGCGTAGATGTAAGTAGATGCGCGTAGATGCGTGAAGATTCACGAAGTTGCGCAAAGAAAAGGGTTTATAAATGTAGATGCGCGTAGATGCGCGTAGATGCGCAAGTTGCGCGTTGATACGCAAAGAAAAGGGTTTATGAATGTAGATGCGCGTAGACGAGCGTAGATGCACGTAAATGCGATAAGATGCGCGAAGATGCGCGTAGATGCACGTAGAAGAGCGTAGATGAACTAAGATCCGCGTAGATGTGCGTAAATTCGCACAGATGCGCGTAAATGCGTGAAGATGCGCGTAGATGCGAGTAGATGCACGGAGATGCGCAAAGATGAGGTTTATGAATGTAGATGCGCGTAGATACGCGTAGATACGCTTAGATGTGCGTAGATGTACGTAGATGCATGTAGAAGAACGTAGATGCGCTTAGATAAGCGTAGATGCGCGTAGATGCATGTAGAGATGAGTAAATGCACGTTGATGCTCGAAGATGCAAGTAGATGCGCGTAGGTGCGCTTAGATTCGCGTAGATGTACGTAGATGCCCGTAGATGAAAGTAGTTGCACGTAGATGCTCGTAGATGCGTGCAGATTCACGTAGATGCGCGTAGATGTGCGTAGATGCGCATGTTGCGCGTAGATGTGCAAAGATAAGGGTTTATGAATGTAGATGCGCGTAGATGAGCGTAGATGCACGTAAATGCGAGTAGATGCACGGAGATTCGCGTAGAGGCGCGTAAATTCGCGCAGATGCGCGTAGATGTGCGTAGATGAACGTAGATGCGCGTAGATGCAGTTAGATGCGCGTAGTATCGCGAAAATGCGCTTATATGCGCTTAGATGCGCGTAGATGTACGTAGATGGGCGTAGTTGAACGTAGATGCGCGTAGACGCGTAGATGAACTAAGATGCGCTCAGATGCGCATAGAAGCGCGTAGATGAGCGAGGATGAACTAAGATGCGCAAAGATGCGCGTAGATGTACCTAGATTGACATAGATGTGCTTAGATGTGCATAGAAGCGCGTAGATGCGCGTAGATGCGCGTACATTTGCGTAGTTGCGATTAGATGTGAGTAGATGCACGGAGATGAGCGTAGAGGAGTAGATGTACCTAGATTGACATAGATGTGCTTAGATGTGCATAGAAGCGCGTAGATGCGCGTAGATGCGCGTACATTTGCGTAGTTGCGATTAGATGTGAGTAGATGCACGGAGATGAGCGTAGAGGTGCGTAAATGCATGTTGATGCGCGAAGATGCATGTAGATGCGAGTAGATACGCTTAGATGCGCGTAGATGTACGTAGATGCTCGTAAATTCGCGTAGATGCGAGTAGATGCATGCAGATGCTCGTAGGGGTGCGTAAATGCATGTTGATGCGCGAAGAAGCATTTAGATGCGAGTAGATACGCTTAGATGCGCGTAGATGTCTTAGATGCATGTAGATGAACGTAGATGCGCGTAGATGCGTGCAGATGCGGGTAGATGCGAGTAGATGCGTGTAGATTTACGTAGATGCGCGTAGATGCACAAAGATGGGGTTTATGAATGTAGATGTGCGTAGATTTGCTTAGATGAGCGTAGATGTACGAAGATGCATGTAGATGAACGTAGATGCGCGTAGAAGCACGTACTTGCGACTAGATGCACGGAGATGCGCGTAGATGCTCGTAGATGCGCCTAAATTTGCGTAGATGCGCGAAGTTGCGCGAAGATGCGCATAGATGCTCATAGATTCGCTTAGATGCTCGTAGATGTGCGTAGATGCGCATAGATGCGTGTAGATTCGCGTAGATGCACGTAAATGGGCGTTGATGCGCGTAGATGTAAGTAGATGCGCGTAGATGCATGTAGAGGCGCGAAAATGCACCATGATGCGCGAAGATGTATGTAGATGCGCGTAGATGCGCATAGATTTGCCTAGATGTACGTAGATGCGCGTAGATGAACGTAGATGAGTGTAGATGCGCTTAGATGCGCGTATATGAACGTAGATGCGTGCAGATGCAGTTAGATGCGCGTAAATGTACGTAGATGCGCGTAGTTGAACGTAGATGCGCGTACATGTTCATAGATGCGTGCAGATGCACCTAGATGCACATAGATGCGCTTCGATGCGCAAAAAAAGCGCTTAGATGAGCGTAGATGAAATCAGATGCGCTAAGGTGCACGTAGATGCGCGTAGATGCGCGTAGATGAGAGTTAATTCGCGTAGATGCGCGTAGATAAACTAAGATGCGCGTAGATTCGAGTAGATGCGCGTAGATGCGAGTAAATGCATGGAGATGCGCATAGAGGCGCGTAAATGCATGTTGATGCGCGAAGATGCATGTAGATGCGAGTAGATGCGCTTAGATACGCGTAGATTTACGTAGATGCATGTAGATGAAAGTAGCTACGCGTAGATGCGCGTAAATGCGTGCAGATGCGGGTAGATTCCCATTGATGCGTGTAGAAGCGCGTAGATGAGAGTAGATGCACGAAGATGCACGAAGAGGCGCGTAAATGCGTGTTGATGCGCGAAGTAGCATGTAGATGCGAGTAGAAACGCCTAGATGCGCGTAGATGTACATAGATGCTTGTAGATGCATCTACGCTTATCAACGCCCTTTTACGTATCTCTACGTTCATCTACGCGCATCTATGCGCATCTACGCGCATCTACGAGCATCTAAGCGAATCTACATGAATCTTTGCGCATCAACGTGCATTTACTCACCTCTAGGCGCCTCTGTGCGCATTTACGCGCAAATACGTTCATCTACATGCATCTACGTACATCTACGCACATCTAAGCGCATCTACGCGCATCAACGCGCATCGACATTCATAAACCCTATCTATGCGCATCTACGCTCAACTTGCGTATCTAAGCGCATCTACTCGCCTCTACGCGCATCTACNNNTAAATTATATGGTGAACGATCTTTCTCTTTCTGCGCCCCCAAACAATGGAATTCTTTGCCACTACACATCCGCAATATAACAACCACACAGGCCTTCAAAACTGCACTCAAAACACATCTATTTAAACTATACTACTCTGACTGATTCTCCTCCTATAAACCGATAAACGTACATGGGTTTCCTTGTGAAAATGTCTGGTGTGGGTGGATGAATATACCTATGGTGTTGTTTTGCTTATATGTTGTTTTTATTTCATTTATTTATTTTATTTTAATATTATGATTATGCCTCTTTGCTATATATGTACAGCGCGGTGAGCCCAGCCCTAGGCCGGGGTACCGCGCTATATAAGACCACTTATTATTATTATTATTATGCATGTAGATGCGAGTAGATGCGCTTAGATACGCGTAGATTTACGTAGATGCATGTAGATGAAAGTAGCTACGCGTAGATGCGCGTAAATGCGTGCAGATGCGCGTAGATTCCCATTGATGCGTGTAGAAGCGCGTAGATGAGAGTAGATGCACGAAGATGCACGAAGAGGCGCGTAAATGCGTGTTGATGCGCGAAGTAGCATGTAGATGCGAGTAGAAACGCCTAGATGCGCGTAGATGTACATAGATGCTTGTAGATGAAAGTAGATGCGCGTAGATGCGCGTAAATGCCGGCAGATGCGCGTAGAATCGCATAGATGCGTAGAGATTAACGTAGATGCGCGTAGATGCGCAAAGATGGGGTTGATGAATTTAGATGCGCGTAGATACGATTAGATGAGCGTAGATGTACGTAGATGCATGTAGATGAACGTAGCTGCAAATAGAAGCGCGTAGATGCGCGTAAATGCGTGCAGATGCGCGTAGATGCACATAGATGCGTTTAGATTTACGTAGATGCGCGTAGAGGCGAGTAGATGCGCTTAGATACGCAAGTTGCGCGTAGATGCGCAAAGATAGTGTTTATGAATGTAGATGCGCGTTGATGCGCGTAGATGTGCTTAGATGTGCGAAGATGTACGTAGATGCATGTAGATGAACGTATTTGCGCGTAGATGCGCACAGAGGCGCGTAGAGGTGAGTAAATGCACGTTGATGCGCGAAAATTCATGTAGATTCGCTTAGATGTACGTAGATGCGCGTAGATGTACGTAGATGCGCGTATATGAACGTAGATGCGCGTAGATGCACGTAGATGCGCGTAGATGCGCGTATATGAACGTAGATGCGCGTAGATGCGCGTAGATGCGCGTAGATGCGCGTAGATGACGTGCAGATTCACGTAGATGCGCGTAGATGCGCGTAGATGCGCAAGTTGCGCGTAGATATGCAAAGATAAGGGTTTATGAATGTAAATGCTCGGAGATGCGCGTAGATGTACGTACATGCGAGTAGATGCACGGAGATACGCTTAGAGGCGCGTAAATTCGCGCAGCTGCGCGTAGATGCGCTACGATGAGCGTAGATGCACCTAGATGCACATAGATGCTCTTAGATTCGCGTAGAAGCGCGTAGAAGCGCGTAGATGAACTAAGATGCGCGTAGATGAGCGTAAATTCGCGTAGATGCGAGTAGATGCACGGAGATGCGCGTAGAGGCACGTAAATGCATGTTGATGCGCGAAGAAGCATGTAGATGATAGTAGATATGCTTAGATGCGCGTAAATGTACTTAGATGCACGTAGATGAACGTAGATGCGCGTAGATGCACATAAATGCTTGCAAATGCGCTAGATAAGAGTAGATGCGTGTAGATTTACGTAGATGCGCGTAGATGCGCAAAGATGAAGTTTATTCATGTAGATGCGCGTAGATTTGCTAAGATGCGCGCAGATGTACGTATATGCATGTAGATGAACGTAGATGCACGTAAATGCGCGTAGATGCGTGTAAATGCGCATAGATGCGCGTAGATGCTCGCAGATGCGCCTAACTTTGCGTAGATGCGCGTAGTTGCGCGAAGATGCGCATAGATGCACTTAGATTCGCTTAGATGCTCGTAGATGCGCGTAGATGCGCATAGATGCGCGTAGATGCGCATAGATGCGCGTAGATGCGCGTAGATGAACGTAGAGATACGTAAATTGGCGTTGATGCGCGTAGATGCATGTAGAGGCGCGTAAATGAACGTTGATGCGCGAAGATGCATGTAGATGCGCTTAGATTCGCGTAGATGTACGTAGATGCGAGTAGATGACGTAGATGAGTGTAGATGCGCTTAGATGCGCGTAGATGCGCGTAGATGAACGTGGATGCATGTAGATGAACGTAGCTGCGCATAGAAGCGCGTAGATGCACGTAAATGCATGCAGATGCGCGTATGATGCAGATAGATGCGTGTAGATTTACGTAGATGCGCGTAGAGGCGAGTAGTATCGCTTAGATACACAAGTTGCGCGTAGATGCGCATAGATAGGGTTTATGAATGTAGATGCGCGTTGATGCGCGTAGATGCGCTTAGATGTGCGTAGATGTACGTAGATGCATGTAGATAAACGTATTTGCGCGTAGATGCGCACATAGGCGCGTAGAGGTGAGTAAATGCACGTTGATGCGCGAAGATTCATGTAGATTCGCTTAGATGCGCTTAGATTCGCGTAGATGTACGTAGATGCGCATAGATGTACGTAGATGCGCGTAGATGCGCGTAGATGACGTGCAGATTCACGTAGATGCGCGTAGATGCGCGTAGATGCGCGTAGATGCGCAAGTTGCGCGTAGATATGCAAAGATAATGGTTTATGAATGTAAATGCTCGTAGATGCGCGTAGATGTACGTACATGCGAGTAGATGCACGGAGATTCACCTAGAGGCGCGTAAATTCGCTCAGATGCGCGTAGATGCGCTACGATGAGCGTAGATGAACCTAGATGAACCTAGATGCACATAGATGCTCTTAGATTCGCGCAGAAGCGCGTAGAAGCGCGTAGATGAACTAATATGCGCGTAGATGAGCGTAGATGCGCGTAGATGCGAGTAGATGCACGGAGATGCTCGTAGAGGCACGTAAATGCATGTTGATGCGCGAAGAAGCATGTAGATGCGAGTAGATATGCTTAGATGCGCGTAAATGTACTTAGATACATTTAGATGAACGTAGATGCGCGTAGATGCACATAAATGCGTGCAGATGCGCTAGATAAGAGTAGATGCGTGTAGATTTACGTAGATGCGCGTAGATGCGCGTAGATGCGCAAAGATGAAGTTTATTAATGTAGATGCGCGTAGATTTGCTAAGATGCGTGTAGATGTACGTAGATGCATGTAGATAAACGTAGATGCACGTAAATGCGCGTAGATGCGTGTAAATGCGCATAGATGCGCGTAGATGCTCGTAGATGCGCCTAAATTTGCGTAGATGCGCGTAGTTGCGCGAAGATGCGCATAGATGCATATAAATTCTTTTAGATGCTCGTAGATGCGCGTAGATGAACGTAGAAATACGTAAATGGGCGTTGATGCGCGTAGATGCATGTAGAGGCGCGTAAATGAACGTTGATGCGCGAAGATGCATGTAGATGCGCGTAGATGCGCTTAGATTCGCGTAGATGTACGTAGATGCGCGTAGATGACGTAGATGAGTGTAGATGCGCTTAGATGCGCGTAGATGAACGTGGATGCATGTAGATGAACGTAGCTTCGCATAGAAGCGCGTAGATGCGCGTAAATGCGTGCAGATGCGCGTAGATGCACATACATGCGTGTAGATTTACGTAGATGCGCGTAGAGGCGAGTAGATGCGCTTAGATACGCAAGTTGCGCGTAGATGCGCATAGATAAGGTTTATGAATGTAGATGCGCGTTGATGCGCATAGATGCGCTTAGATGTGCGTAGATGTACGTAGATGCATGTAGATGAACGTATTTGCGCGTAGATGCGCACAGAGGCGCGTAGAGGTGAGTAAATGCACGTTGATGTGCGAAGATTCATGTAGATTCGCTTAGATGCGCTTAGATTCACGTAGATGTACGTAGATGCGCGTATATGAACGTAGATGCGCGTAGATGCACGTAGATGCGCGTAGATGTGCGTAGATGCTAAAGTTGCGCGTAGGTATGCAAAGATAAGGGTTTATGAATGTAAATGCTCGTAGATGCGCGTAGATGCGCGAAGATGAGCGTAGATGCACATAGATGCTCTTAGATTAGCGTAGAAGTGCGTAGAAGCGCGTAGATGAACTAAGATGCGCGTAGATGAGCGTTTATGTACGTAGATGCACGTAGATGTACGTAGAGGCGCGTATATGAACGTAGATGCGCGTAGATGCGCGTAGATGCGCGTAGATGCATGCAGATTCACGTAGATGTACGTAGATGCGCGTAGATGCGCGTAGATGCGCAAGTTGCGCGTAGATATGCAAAGATTAGGGTTTATGAATGTAAATTCTCGTATATGCGCGTAGATATACGTACATGCGAGTAGATGCACGGAGATGCGCTTAGAGGCGCGTAAATTCGCGCAGATGCGCGTAGATGCGCGAAGATGAGCGTAGATGCACCTAGATGCACATAGATGCTCTTAGATTCGCGTAGAAGCGCGTAGAAGCGCGTAGATGAACTAAGATGCGCGTAGATGAGCGTAAATTCGCGTAGATGCGAGTAGATGCACGGAGATGCGCGTAGAGGCATGTAAATGCATGTTGATGCGCGAAGAAGCATGTAGATGCGAGTAGATATGCTTAGATGCGCGTAAATGTACTTAGATGCATGTAGATGAACGTAGATGCGCGTAGATGCACATAAATGCGTGCAGATGCGCTAGATAAGAGTAGATGCGTGTAGATTTACGTAGATGCGCGTAGATGCGCGTAGATGCGCAAAGATGAAGTTTATTCATGTAGATGCGCGTAGATTTGCTAAGATGCGCGTAGATGTACGTAGATGCATGTAGATGAACTTAGATGCACGTAAATGCACGTAGATGCGTGTAAATGCGCATAGAAGCGCGTAGATGCTCGTAGATGCGCCTAAATTTGCGTAGATGCGCGTAGTTGCGCGAAGATGCGCATAGATGCACATAGATTCGCTTAGATGCTCGTAGATGCGCGTAGATTCGCATAGATGCGCGTAGATGAACGTAGAGTTACGTAAATGGGCGTTGATAAGCGTAGATGCATGTAGAGGCGCGTAAATTAACGTTGATTCGCGAAGATGCATGTAGATGCGCGTAGATGCGCTTAGATTCGCGTAGATGTACGTAGATGCGGGTAGATGACGTAGATGAGTGTAGATGCGCTTAGGTGCGCGTAGATGCGCGTAGATGAACGTGGATGCATGTAGATGAACGTAGCTGCGCATAGAAGCGCGTAGATGCGCGTAAATGCGTGCAGATGCGCGTAGATGCACATAGATGCGTGTAGATTTACGTAGATGCGCGTAGAGGCGAGTAGATGCGCTTAGATACGAAAGTTGCGCGTAGATGCGCATAGATAGGGTTTATAAATGTAGATGCGCGTTGATGCGCGTAGATGCGCTTAGATGTGCGTAGATGTACGTAGATGCATGTAGATGAACGTATTTGCGCGTAGATGCGCACAGAGGCGCCTAGATTCGCGTAGATGCATTTTGATTAAAGTAGATTCACTTGGATGCGCGTAGATGCGCAAATTGCGCGTAGATGCGCAAAGATGGGGGTATATGAATGTAGATGCGCGTAGATTCGCGTAGATTAGCGTAGATGTGCGTAGATGCGCTTAGATGCACATAGATGCGCTTAGATGCGTGTAGATGTGCGAAGATGCAAGTAAATGCGCGTAGATGCGCTTACACTCGCGTAGATGTACGTAGATGAGCGTAGATAAACGTTGATGTGCGCACATGCGCTTAGATGCGCGTTGATTCGTTTAGATGAACGTAGATGCGCGTACATGCGCGTAGATGAGCAAATATAGGAGTATATTAATTTTACTCCACGTAGATGTTTGTAGATGCGTGTAGATGCGTGTAGATGCACATAGATACACTTAGATGCGCGTAGATGTACGTAGATGCATGTAGATGAACGTAGAAGCGCGTAGATGCGAGTAGATGCACGGAGAAGCGCGTAAGGGCGCATAAATTTGCGTAGATGTGCGTAGATGCGCGAAGATGCACATAGATGTGCTTAGATGAGCGTAGATGCGAGTAGATGAGCGTAGATGTGCGTAGATGCGCGTAGATGTACGTAGATGCGAGTAGATGCGCGTAGATGCACGTAGATGCGCTAGTTGTGCGTAGATGCGCAAAGATTGAGGTATATGAATATAGATGCGCTTAGATGCGAGTAGATGCACGGAAATGCACATAGAGGCGCGTAGATGCGCAAGTTGCGCGTAGATGCGCAAAGATGGTTAATACGTAGAGGTTCGAAGATGCGCGTAGATGCATATAGATACGCTAAGATGCGCGTAAATGTGCAAAGATAGGGCTATATGAATATAGATGCGCGTAGATGCTGATAGATGCGTATAGATGAGCGTAGATGCGCGTAGAAGCGTGTAGATTTAAGTAGATACGCTTGGATGCGTGTAGATGCGCAAGTTGCGCGTAAATGCACGAAGATGGGGTATATGAATGTAGATGCGCGTAGAATCGCGTAGATGTGCGTAGATGCACATAGAAACACTTAGATGCGCGTAGATGTACGTAGATGCATGTAGATGAACGTAGAAGCGCGTAGATGCGAGTAGATGCACGGAGATGCGCGTAAGGGCGCGTATATGTACCTAGATGTGCGTAGATTTGCGTAGATGCGCGAAGATGCGCGTAGATGCGCGAAGATGCGCGTAGATGCACATAGATGTTCTTAGATGCACGTATATGCGCGTAGATGTTCGAAGATGCAAGTAAACGCGGATCAATATTCATATACTCCTATCTTTGCTCATCTACGCGAATCTACGCGCATGTACGCGCATGTACGCGCATGTACGTGCATCTACGCGCATGTACGCGCATCTACGCGCATCTACGCACATGTACGCGCATGTACGCGCATCTACGCGCATGTACGCGCAAAGATGGGGTATATGAATGTAGATGCGCGTAGATGCAAGTAGATGCACGGACTTGCGCATAGAGGCGCGTAGGTGCGCAAGTTTCGCGTAGATGCGCAAAGATGGTTAATACGTAGAAGGCGCGAAGATGCGCGTAGATGCATATAGATGCGCTAAGATGCGCGTAAATGCGCAAAGATAAGTAAATGCGCGTAGATGCGCTTAAATTCGCGTAGATGTACGTAGATGCGCGTAGATGAACGTTGATGCGCGCACATGCGTTTAGATGTGCGTTGATTTGTATAGATGCACGTAGATGCGCGTAGATGAGCGTACATGCGCGTACATGCGCGTACATGCGCGTAGATGCGCGTAGATGAGCAAAGATAGGAGTATATGAATGTTGATCCGCGTAGATGTGTGTAGATGCGCGTAGATGCGTGTAGATGCACATAGATACACTTAGATGCGCGTAGATGTACGTAGATGCATGTAGATGAACGTAGAAGCGCGTAGATGCGAGTAGATGCACGGAGATGCGCGTAAGGGCGCGTATATGTACCTAGATTTGCGTAGATGCGCGTATATTCGCGAAGATGCGCGTAGATGCGCTTAGATGCACGTAGATGCTCGTAGATGCGAGTAGATTGACAGAGAATCGGGAAGAGGAGCGTAATTGCCTCTTGATGCATGTAGTTGCGAGTAGATACGCTTAGATGCGCGTAGATGCGCGAAGATGCGCGTAGATGCACATAGATGTTCTTAGATGCACGTAGATGCGCGTAGATGCTCGAAGATGCAAGTAAACGCGGATCAACATTCACATACTCCTATCTTTGCTCATCTACGCGCATGTACGCGCACGTACGCGCATGTACGTGCATCTACGCGCATGTACGCGCATCTACGCGCATCTACGCACATGTACGCGCATGTACGCGCATCTACGCGCATGTACGCGCAAAGATGGGGTATATGAATGTAGATGCGCGTAGATGCAAGTAGATGCACGGACTTGCGCATAGAGGCGCGTAGGTGCGCAAGTTTCGCGTAGATGCGCAAAGATGGTTAATACGTAGAAGGCGCGAAGATGCGCGTAGATGCATATAGATGCGCTAAGATGCGCGTAAATGCGCAAAGATAGGGCTATATGAATATAGATGCGCGTAGATGCGTGTAGATGCTGATAGATGCGATTAGATGAGCGTAGATGCGCGTAGAT